>CAUYQV010041806.1:0-12750 GCA_963574575.1 Galagoides demidoff
TTTTTTTTTTTGAGACGGAGCCTCAAGCTGTCCCCCTGGGTAGAGTGCCATGGCATCACAGCTCATAGCAACCTCCAACTCCTGGGCTCAAGCGAGTCTCCTGCCTCTGCCTCCCAAGTAGCTGGGACCACAGGCGCCCGCTACAACACCCGGCCATTTTTTGGTTGCAGCCATCATTGTTGTTTGGCGGGCCCTGGCTGGGGATTCGAACCCGCCACCTTAGGTGTATGTGGCTGGCGCCTTAGCCAATTGAGCCACAGGCGCCGAGCCGAATATACTTAACAGGCAAATATTATTTACTATTGTGGTTAAACTCCAGAGTCTAACAGATGTTTCTGCATTTAAAGTGTTGCTTGTAAACTCTTATCTCTACAGTTATGGGTATTTGGAATGCAAAGCAAGTGTAAAACCTTCTGTACCTAACATAATTATAGACACAAGCCTTCTAAGTTGCCAAAAATGAAAGTAATTGGTGACTAAAATATGTACACCAGCATAGTTTCCTTCTTTAGGTTATTTTCATACTGGGATCCACTTCTTTTGGAAAGCTCTAACCTGTCGTATTGAATAGCATGTCTGAGGATTAATTTATTTCCATTTAAATATCTAGCATAAGTGTCACAATATTTGAATGTTTATAAAGTTATGAGAATTCAGCATTAGAGGGGTGTTGGTGGTTATGTCATATGTTCTCTGTTTCTCTCTTGGAACAGAAAGAATGTGAGACTTGAACTGACTGGACTGGGCTACATGGCTTAGTGGGAAGAAGGGTCAGTAGAACATCCAGGGCCTGGTAGCTAGTCCTAGGTAGGGTTGGCAGGATGTTGTTGTGTCTTTATTACATGGCACAAGCTCTGAGACTCAGAGTATCTAGATTCCACTTGGGCTTCCTCTGCCTACAGTACAAACAAGGGCAAGTTTACAGCTGTGTTGTCACACTTTAACCTCTTTAAATTGGCAGATTTGAACAAAATTATTTAATTCCTTTCTATTTGTAAAATTTGTTGATTCTAAGGCTTGTGTATTGTCTCATAAAAGTAAAGAACTCTGGTGATCTTGGATCAAAGAGTGGGCAGGCTTGGTATTTATTTGTGCATAGGTGTCATGAATGGAAACTTTTTGAAGTGATCCTTATGTGTCAGGAATATTTCACTGACAGTATGTAAATTAGTTAAGAGATTTTTATAGGGTACCTTCTGTGGTATCTATCAAAATAACATCACATTAATCTTCCATGTCATATTCTTGGCAGATTTTGAAATATAAACTCCAGCTATTGTTTGCCAAGTTAATTTAAGGTTAATGTACTTACAGTGGCTGGGAATCAGAGCTCAGTATCTGAATGGAATGAGTGAAGGAAAAGAACACAGCAGTGGTGGAGGAATAGTAACGTTGGGGGGGGCTGTTAAAAGACAGGATGTTAATTGTAGACACATCTATCTCAACCATGGGTGAGTTTTCTTGACGAGGACCCATTCCACACCCATGCTGCTAGAAGCCTGAGGGGATGTGTTGGGAAAAATGTGATTTTAAGTGCTCAGTTGAGGGAAATTCTTTGATTGATAACAATGTCTTCAAAGGTCCTGGAAGTGGGATACAGTGCTGTGTAGGTTCCATGTCTACAGTTCCTAAGCTTGACAGATGTTAGTTAACAGTAGGTAAGCATAATACTAGAAAGTGCAAGAAAAAAAATGAGCCAGTTCGTAATAGAAGAAGAAGTTCAAGAGCAAAACTGGACATGTGCTAAACTTATCTGCAAAATTAGTTTAAGAACTAGACAAGATTATACACTTTATATATACATATGGTTATATAATTCATACAACTTATAAATTTATATAATTCTGAATAAATCCATAGAACATTTTAGAAGAATTTTTAAAAGTTTTTGTTCCAATTTGTAATTGTTACAGAGTTTCCTCACATGTTGAAGTGTAAACCCCCAGAGTGATGGTATGAGGGGTAGGGACTTTAGGATGTTATTGTCAAGTTGAGATCTTGAGATGGAGCCCCCATGATGGGATTCGTGTCCTAATAAGAAGAAGAAAGAACATATCTACTCTTTCAACTCAATATGAGGACAACATAAAGGTGGCTGACTGTAAACCAAAAAAGGAGCCCTCACCAGAGAGCAACCCTGCTGGAACCTTGGACTTCAAGCTTCTAGAACCATGAGAAATAATATATATATAGTTTAAACCATCCAGTCTGTAAGGTTTTGTTATGGTAGCCTGAGTAGAACAAGACAGATGCTAATAAAATATAGCATATGAAAATGTGAACCAATTATGTATGATTTTTTTTCCTATAATTTGAGAACTTTAGTGATAACGAACTTCAGGTTATATGATATGTACCTATTGATGATTAGGGATACTGAATAGATTGCCATTTCACATTGGGCTCATTTGGGAAAAAATGACAAAGAGAAACATTTTAGTTACTTTCAACTGATTTATCATTTTATCCCAGAAATGATTTACAGTTACTTATGGATTGTGGTAGTGGGTTGTGATGTAGACACAATGACCAACAGTGTGTTATTCCATCAACTCTGCCTCATTGCATATTCTGTATCAGTTTAAAAACCATCACTCAAAAATAAGTTCAATGTCTGTATTTTGTTTTTCTTGTGAAACTAATTAAAGCCTGCGTTTGGAATGAATTGGTAAAACAAACAAGCACTGCAAACATCACATCCTATTAACAATGACCTGGTAAACCACAGTGAAATAGTGGAATGTCTACAATGGTTTATAAATAGATACTGCCAAACAATGCATGTCAGATATTCTAATGTGGGAATGTTTATTCATCATACAAATAACTACATTTCTCCCTACTGATAAATTTAAACCTCTTTAAAATGGCAGATTTGATGGATCAAATTTTAAGCATTTTCCTGTCAATAAATTTGTGACTTAGTAGTTTCTTACTATTTTGGATCTGTCTTTAAAGTGGCAGTGAAATAGCACCTTGAGATAAACAATTCCTATACAGTTGATATAATTCTCGTATTACTATCCTGAATTTGTAATTAAGTTTAGAAATGGCTCCCATTCTCAAAATGAAAAAAAAAAACCATACATTTTTAGCAATAATGTTGATAGTCTTCATCTATTATCTAAATATTGTGCTGTTATTTTGAACTCTTCAAAGGGTATTATATAAAAACTTCTGGAGTTTTCATGGAGTGAAATTCTGTTTGGGATTTTAGTAGCATTTGTCATTCTGCACCATGGGGTTTAGCTCTCTCTGAGGAATCACCCCACCCTGCATGCAGTCCACCCCACACCTGTCCTTTCTGTTTGGTGTGAGAGCTGGTCCTCCTTGCTTTCCATAAATTCTGACTATTCCCATATGACTGTGTAACTACTGTTAATCCTCCTCCTCCCTCTGTCTCCTTTCTCCTCCTCCTCCTCTTCTTCTTCCCCTTCATTTCCCTTCCCTTCCCTTCTTTCCCCTCCCCTCTCCTCCATTCCCCTCCCCTCTCCTCCCCTCCTCTTCCCTCTCCTCCCTTCCTCTTCTCTCCTCTCCTCTCCTCTCTCTTATTTCTCTGCCTTTTGTACCTGAGAAGGTCCAGGATCCTTGCACAGAGCTGCATTTACGTATCATGGTGCTTTTGCAGCTGTCCTAACCCTCAGTTTCATTTCATTGGAGCATTTCTGCTAAGTAAGACAACCATATGTGGTCTTTGCCTTCATAGAAGACAAGGTAATTGCAGAGAATATTATTCTTTACTGAGCTCTGAAATATGATCACAGTATTTCTCAACACAATGTACTTTGCAGAAACCATCTATTGCTTGAGTTAGGAACTGACATAAAAGTTTTCCAGGCCCTGCCCACAGCATTTCTTTATACCCTGGCATACCCATCCTAGTTTTCCGTGTTTGGCTTACTTTCTAGATCAACTACTTATTTTTTTCTTTTATTTATTTGTCCAGCAAAATTAATAGCCATTTCAGGATGTTAGCTGTATCTTGACTTTTCCTTCCCTTTCCCACATGTCATAGACTAAGTAAGTCTGGAGAAAACAAGGACATTTGTGAATATTAGAGAGAACTTTCAGTTTCTGATGATTCATCTCATCCCAGAGAGCTGATAATCTCTAAATCATTGCCATGTGAGTTTGAAATGAATTCATTTTGTGTTGCTGCTAAATTTGCCTTACTAATTACCTTTTATCAAAGCTAATATTTGCATTGGTTTTATTCTCTGGGCACACACTAATTGTTCCAGGGTTGATCTGAGAATCTGATGAGCAATTTTAAAAAACTGTCAGTAAAATATGTAAATACCAATACTCCTCCATTAAGTTGACTTCAAACTTATTTTTTTCTAACTTTTATATGCCTCTTAAGACTTCTGCTTCACAGGCATCTTGTAGGAAGCAAACATCAGAAGACTCTGAAAGGTAAAAAGCAGTAAGGCTGGTTGGGGACTTTGGAGCCCAGGAGGAACAGTGCTAAGCTGTAGAGATATTTCTCCCTAACCTTACTCCGTCCAGAATTGGAGCAGAAGCATCTGGCAAACTGGAAACCCTGGTGGGGACAGATGGAAGTTCCCTAGGAAAGGCTGAGCTCTGGAACACAAGGAGCAGAAGGAAGCAGCCTGGCAGGAGGCACCCTCGCTTCTGAGCACCCCAGGTAGAGTGGTGGGTCTGCCACCCCACAAAGCCCTGTGCCTCTCTGGTGAGAGGCCCCACCAGATGCTCTGTGGCTCACTGTTGGTCACCAGGGTAGCTGTGATAAGACACCCAAAAACCACCAACAGAGAGGTAAACCTCACCATTATACACATATTCCAGAGCTGTGGAGGCTGAGGGGACTGTCCTCATTTGCTGTTAACAAGGCGGTGACCCCATGGTACAGCTGTCAGAGAACTGACTAAAACAGAGTCTCACAATATGACACAACCATGTCCAATCGCAATAGGAAATCATACCTCACTCAGGAAGAGAAGGATCTCATGCTGAACAGAAACGATGATCCACCAACAGCAACAGAGAGCGGCAGGTGTCAGAATAGCTGAGGACCGGAAGTAACGCTTCTCAAAATGTAGTTAATTATACAAATTAACAAAATGTCACAGATGGAAAAAGAACTAAATGGGAGTTTTAGAACTAAGAGAACTCAATGACTAAAAAAATGCACTGGATGGACTCAACAGAAGAATGAGGGGGAGAACGGGGGAGACCAGTGAACTTGAACTTGGACCAGCAGGAGCAACAGAGGGAGGAAGAAACTGAAGAAATTAACAGAATCACAGACATGCTGAATTATAATGCGAGATCAACTGTACCCTTTGGTTATATTGTACTGAAAATTTACTGTGTAAAAGGTGGTTTGTGTAATGCATTAAAAAGATCTTTAAATGCCTAATTTTTATTTGTTTTTCAGCATTTCAAAAATGGAAGAAAGGAGTACTAATATATGACTACATATTCTATATTGTTAAAAATGCCATAAAATCGAAGTGCTGTGGCTAAAACCCACATTAAATATGAATGAGAAACAGATGCTGAAAATAAAAAGTAGGCTGGCAATTTCCATGGTGAAAGCAGGCCAATTATTCAAGTTTTTAAGTAGAATTTAAAAAATTACCAAAGGTGAGATTAAAGAAACTTCACAAACACTAAGTTTTTAAAAAGATACGACAAGTAAGAATGCCTCATTTTCAGGATGGCAATCAGTGGTCAGGGAAGATTCACAGAGGCTCCGATCAATAGTCCAGGGGACGCTGCCTGTTTGTTTTCATTCCAGAGGAAAGTGAGGAAATTTATAAATTGTGCTTAGGTTTGTAATTGAATGTGGAAAATTAAACAAATACGTTCATTCTGACTCCTCCCTATGATTCATTATAATGCCCCAAAGGTATTTTAAGAAGGTAAAATTGAAAGTGAGAGGGATAAAGAAGAGAAACCTTTCACCAACGCAGGTGGCAGAAATAAGAGTTCCTTGGGGAACAGGTGGCAGGACTGAGATGCAGCAGCCAGATGGGCTTTAGAGAAAGACGTTGAGAGAAACTCACAGATCTTGCTGGGTGATCCCATGAAGACAGCAATGAGGGAGCCACTGCCCCCAAAGGCAGATGCAGGTGGGCGGGCTGAGCGTGGAGGCAGGTGAGAGTGTGAGCCAGGAGCAACTTGCCTCTCCTAAGGTTCATCACAGTAATGCTCTTCTATGATGTGTGTTGTGTTGGCGTGCGCACGCTTTGCATCTGGGAAAAAAAGGCAACTTTGTGCATTTAGTGCTATCATTGATTGAACCCCTTCCTACCTAATAGGCCTATTGATATTGGAATCTTGAGTGCAGTACTTTCTTTTAACAGAATTGGGAGCAAGAAAGAAGGAATTTTAAGTGTGAATCACTGAGTAGAAATAGTCATCCCAGGTCAAAGATTTTGTTATTTTTATGAGTAGTAAATGGCTAATTTAAAGTTAACATCAGAGTTGGGTTTTTTTAACCTTCAAATGGCTTCAAACTAGTTACTATTTTTTTAACCTTCAAATGGCTTTAAACTAGTTATTGTCTTGGGTCCCTCAGGTTTAGTATAAATTTAAGAACATTGAAATAACTTTCAGACAATTTCTGGATTTTATTATTCAGTATAAATAATGAAAATTATAGCACACACATATAATAATTTAGAACTTACGAAAAGGATTCATATTTCTCCTCAGAGCTTTCCAACAACTCCATTAAGATTCCTACTGATAGATTAGGGTGCTGATATCCAGAAACGTCGGTGTGTGCTAACGCCAGGCAGCAGCGAATAATGGGATTCCAAGTTGTGCCCGTGAGTGTCTAACGATGCCAGTCCTAGCAATTAGCAAGCACATTAAATTCACAGTGTGTGTCACTAATGGTTCTGGGCTCCATGTGTGTATTAATTCCTCTAATCCTTATAACGGGTTTGGTGAGATAAACACTATTGTAATTATTTAAGACAAGAAGGCTGAAGCACAGGGATATTAGGCAGTTTAACCAAGGCAAGTAAAGATGTTTATGACATGAACCTATGTGGTAGTTGGCAAAGCCTGCTGACCTCTTTTCAGAGAAAAATACGTTTTTAAATAGAAACAAAATCAAATTAGTAGGACTACCAAAGAAGGAGGGCTGCACAGTGCGGTTTTGGCTAAGGAGCTCTCCTCCTCCGTGGCTCTTCCTTGTGCACTAACCACGGCTACTGTCAGGACTTCTCCAGGCTGAGGGTGACAATTTAGTCCTGCGGAGGGCCTCACGGAGGGTCTCATTGACACACCCCATGATGCCCTCACCCCACTCCATGTGGTGACCATGACACCACCTGATGATAATTACCATTTTCTTGTGTTCCTGAGAACACATAACTCTTGTGTTAGCATTTGACTTCTTTCCTCTTTTTTGACATCTAAAGCATTCTAGTAAATATTATCACCTCTGTCAAGCAACATTTGTGGAACTTTCCCCACACCGTAGATGTCAAAAATATACATGTAATTTCCATAAGCAACATAAAGAAATACCAGATATGGCCAATACTGGTTAAGCCTTTAAATATAACAAAGAAGAAAAAGACTGGAAAGTGTCAAACAAATCCTAGGACAATACCTGTCATGAACAGGTCGTTTACGGCTGCTCTCTGGTTTTGTAAGATGAGGACTTGATTGATATGATGGGGTTACTTGAGGACAAGGTCTGTTTATCCATCTCTTCCTCCTGCATCTAATACAATCAATGGGCAGGTCTACATTCAGAAAGTATTAGATTAATGTGTAAATGGAATCGGGAATGCAAGGTAGAAAATGAGCTGTTAAAATCCTGACCCATTTGGATGATTTGATTTGTTGTCATCTCTCCACGTGTGCCTCTCTCTGCCTAATAGGTCTGACTGAAGAGAGAAAGCTTGTCAGATTGATAGAGGCTCTCCATTCTTTTAAGGGTGAGCAGGAAGCTGCACTGTCCTGGTGGAGTTTCCAGATATTCCCTTACAGTTAATGAGACACATCATGCAATATGGATACGTGATCTTAGATAGAAGACAGAATCAACTTAGTAGGACTACTAAAGAAGGAAGGCTATCACAGCACGGTTTTGGTTAAGGAGCTCTCCTCCTCCATGGCTCTTCCCAGTGCACTAACCACCACTGTTATCTGCTCTTCCATAATTCCCAGAGTAGAGGGGAGCAAGACAGTTTAGTTAATGAGGAAATTGGCTTCCAGCAAACGCATAGCATGATTTTTTAAAGAAATACTTTAAATATCACAATTAACAAAATGTATAAAAATGTTTACATAATTGACATCTTCAATTGTGGCTCGTTGTCTTCTGATTTTATTTTACTTTTGTAATTTCAAATTAATATGAGGGTATCAATTGTTAGGTTACTTTGTTCTCATTTCCATGGTAAAGTTCAAGTTGTAAAAGAACCCAAAGGGCCTGCTGAACACTATCATGATGTGCACAGTAAGTGAGATTCTGCTAACTGCCCTCTCTCCAGTCTTCCTCACCCCTTGCCAACTCCTCATCCTCCCCTCTTGGTAGATGATATTTGTGTTTTATTGTTCGTATAACATGTAATTATTTATATATTGGCTTCATATTAGTATGGAGAACATTGGATATTTATTTTTACCTTCTTGAGATACTTTACTAAGAAGAATGTGTTTCAATGCCATACAGTTAAACATGAAAGATGTAAAGTCTCCACCTTTTATGGCTGAATAGTATTCCATGGTAGTATTCCATAGTATTCAAAAGGATTCCAATAGTATTCCATGGTAATTGTGGTAAATATACCACAATTTGTTAACCCATTCATGGGTTGATGGGAGTTTGGGCTGCTTCTGTGACTTGGGAATTATGAATTGAGCTACAATAAACATTGTGGTGGAAATGTCTTTGTGGTAAAATGAGTTTTGTTCTTCTGGGTAGATACCTAGTAAGGGGATTGCAGGATCAATGGAAGGTCAACTTTCAGTTCTTTGAGAATTCTCCATACTCCTTTCCATAAAGGTTGTACTAGTTTGCAATCCCAGTGTAGAAGTGTTCCCTTCTCTTCACATCCATGCCAGCATCTGTAGATTTGTGACTTTGTGATGTGGGCTAATCTTACTTGAGTTAGATGATATCTCAGAGTGGTTTAGATTTGCATTTCTCTGATTTCTTCTGATATTTTTATTATCAGAGATTCCTGGTTGTAGTCAAGGGGAGAAGTTGTCCTGCAACATCTGTCCACCATTAATGTGCTTTAGACTATTTTGGGGTGATGACAACTATAAAATGACAAAATGCAAAAAACAACTACCTTTGGATTCTGAAAAGTAGACAAAAGCAAGCAGATTGTGGGAGAGGCTGAAGCAGTGGGGCCGATGCGCTGCTGGCTAGTCGGCTGGTCTTGTCCATCTCTTTTCCCCTGAGCCTCTGGACCCTGGTAGGACTCTGGGACAGAGCAGGGTCAGAGCAGCAAAGCTCTGCCTACCCCTCTCCTCTTGGCCAGGGAAATGGGTTTCTGGGTACCACAAAGCTCAGGGTGAGTGATCTCGGGAGAGAGGAGGGAGGTGGTTATCCTTGAACTCTGTGGACACCACACATGTCTCAGAAGCACATCAGAGCTGTGTGAGCAGTACAAACAGGCTGCACCACTCGGCTGCGGGCCCCAACGGAGAGTTCCAAACAGGGGGTTTGTCTGCAGTAATTGGTGAATGGGAGTAACTAAAGAGTTTTCTCGTACATGTTTATGTTAGCATTTTCTTGTGTAGATAAGCATGACAGATACAGTGACCACCGGGAGCTCTGTGGGGCAGGGGGAAGGCAGTCATGGCAGAGTCTATGGTGAAGGGAGCATAAATGGGTTTTCCTGCTATTTATAAGTAATCAAGCAGCATTTTGTACATACTTCTCTCAAGTGATCAGGTCCTTCCAGTGGTACTGGAAATGGAAAAATGTTGGTATGTCATTGGTACCTGAAATCTGGCTGCCACAGAGAATTCTGGACAATTTGTAGAAGTGAAGGACTTGGTGACTTGTGTGCCCACATGTGGCTACTTTTCCAGACCATATTCTGGAGTCCTTTCTGGGAAAGTTACTAGTGTTCCTCCCACAACTCAGTGTTGTTAAATGTGAAGATACAAAATCTGAAGCCATGATTTCTTTTGCTCTCTGTTATCTCCAACCTACAATGTCTCGGACTGTCAGGTTGAGTTCCAACAACCCCAGGAATCAGGGCCATGTCTATTAAGCTTACATTTTGCTTTGTTAGAATCTCTCTGTGTGTGTGTGTGTGTGTTATAGCTAAGAAAGATTGGGAAGGGGCCTCCCAAAGAGGGTCAGAGTGTGAAAATATTAAGGCAGAAACTGATGCTGTATTTAGCCAAAATCAGAAGAAATCACATATAATGCAGTAGACAACTTGTTTCATTTTTTTTTAAAAAAATCAATATTTGTTTAAAATAAAGCCAAAGTGTATAGATTCATATGAATTCTTTGAGCAGTGAATACTATGAAATTCCTCTGAGTTTATTCCTGTGACTTGAAAGTGATAGAAATCAGTGATATAACACTGAGACTCAAAACTGTTATCCCAGAAACTGCCCAGTACAGCTGTTTACAGGGCTGGCTCTACAATAATTCATAATGTGTTACTCGATTACATAGTATAGCGTTGATATTGCATTTACTGCTTACAGGCATGCTATTTTGGACTCCCTAGGTAATCATTGGTATTTTCAGACTGGTTTTGTATTTTATGATCTCCTAAAAAATTATGTATTTTTAAGTTAAAACCTTATGAGGTCAACATTTTCTGAAATTGAGCATGACCTGGAGACCATTGTTAATTCCTGCATCTGTAAAGCAAATGAGTGCACGTGATGAATGAGGATGAGTACACAGAGCTGCAGGTCTCTCCCTTCTTGGACTGTGCCGCGGCCTGTGCCAGTGACCCTGCCAGGTCACCAGGGTTAGCACAGCAAGGGTCAGGGAACTCGAAAACCTGGACGACCCCTGAGGGCTCCATACAGGCAAACTCTCCTGCCTGTTGGTGTCAGGGGGCATCTGGCTGTTTCTGGATGGATGTAACCCAAATGAATGACGTTCCTCCCTCAGGGAAGATAAAGTTTCACTAGCTCCTTTTCTCCCTTGATTTACAATAGTTTTTATAATGTAAAAGAAATTTTTCTAGGAAACATTCATCCAGCTGAGGCGAATACCTCTTTATTAGGTTTGCTGGCCAACAGGGCTGTGCTTCAGTTCCCTAAGAAGGAAGAGCCAAGTGGCATGTCATCTTTCTGAGGGGAGAGATGACGGATATTGAATTCACTTTACATGTCTTCCTTCTCAGGACAGAAAGACAAAAATGTGGTCTCTGGCTGGTACCTTTAAAGTAGCCAGTCCCCAAAGAAGGCTCCTCCGCCACTGAGGTCAGTCTGGGCCTCCAAAACGGCAAGTCATAGAAACTGCTTTTGGGTAACTCTTTTTTACAATGGAAAATAAATTTAACTTTTTTTACATGGTGTGCAACTGCCTTTGCCAAACATTTCAGTGTATTATGATGTTGTGGGAACTGCTCATTTAAAGGTAAACTCATAACAATTATAATTTACAAACAGAAATATGAAAAACGTGTAAATTTGAAAGTTCTCGAGTCATATACTCCATTCTAAAATCGCTTACTAGAATTCTACACCAAATAAAAGCATACGCATTCTTTTAAAGTGCTCAGAAACATTCACCAATATAGACTATACTCTGGATGATTAAGGGAACCTTATCAAATTAAAAAATGAAAGCATATGGAGTGTGTTCTCTAAACATAAGGGATTTCCACTAATTATCAGTATAGAAAGCAACAGAGAAATCACAACAATACTGGAAATTAAATAACACTTTTCTAAAAAATCAATGCATTAAAAAAGGAAATATATATAGACTTCATTAACCATAAAAGTTAACGAAAGTACAGACAGGGAATTAGTGGGATATACCTAAAGCTGTCCTGTGAGAGAAATTTATAGCTGACCATTTATTTTAGGAAAGAAGGAATTTCAAGAAAGTTGTCAAATCAGCAATCTAACATCCTACCTCAAGAAACTAAAGAAAAAAGAGAGAAAATGTAAAGTTAAACGTAAAAACCAATAATGGAAAATAGGAATAAAATAGATAAAATTAGTTAAACATAGTGTTAATCACCCCTAGCAAGACTGATAAGGTAAAAAGAAAAACAAATTCTTCTGCCTGCTGCATTCTATTACCAAGGGAGTCTACCATGTTTTTCAGAAATTTGAGGGCTGCAATCTCTTGCCTCAATGTTTCAAAATCTTTGGTGGTTTTGAATTCATTGAATGCTTGAGTGAACTTTTGGAATGCTCTTTGAATTTCTAAGGGTGGATGGGTGGAGGGAGGATGATTGGAGGGGTCACCTCTATGGTTTATCCTACAAGGGTACAAGTGGCTCTTTCTAAAAGCAGAGTATGAATGTCTTGACTCAATAACTAGGAGAATGACATGAAGGCTACGTTGACCAGTTTGATGAGAGTATTTCAAAATGTATATGAAAACACCACCCTGTACCCTGTGATTGCATTAATGTACACAGCTATGATTCAATAAAAAATCTTAAAAAAAATAAAAACAAATTACCAGTATCAGGAGAAAAAAGGGGATATCACAACAAGAGCTCACACTGTTAAAATCACCATAAGGAGACACTAACGATAACTTCATGCTTATAACTTTGACAACATAGAAGAAATGGATACCTGCCTTAA
>CAUYQV010041809.1:0-36765 GCA_963574575.1 Galagoides demidoff
TGTGGTCCCAGCTACTTGGGAGGCGGAGGCAGGAGACTCGCTTGAGCCCAGGAGTTGGAGGTTGCTATGAGCTGTGATGCCATGGCACTCTACCCAGGGGGATAGCTTGAGGCTCTGTCTCAAAAAAAAAAAAAAAAGTGAAACCACGTGAGACATGTCCAGAGGCAGGAGCACTAGCAGCCTTCACAGGAGATAAGAGCACGGCCCCTTGCCTTTTGGCAAGTACTCCCTTTTGGGGGTTTCTGTGAAACATGGAAGCACTTAATATGCAAACATCATTATGATTGTTTTTCAAATTGTCTCAAGTTAATTCGAGAAAGGAAGAGCTAGCAAAGCACAGGGGCCTGTATGTGATAAATGAGAGATAGTAGACAAAAAAACTATATGAAGATAAGACAACTTTTGCTGGTTACTCATATGAGAATGGAATAGCAGCAAGCAGATGGCAAACCCCCTCAGGCTTTTAGGGAATTGTACTGCCAATGAAACCCCAAGTCTCGTGATGGTCCAATCCCCTAAAAATATCCACGTCTCCAAACTCATACCAAAAAGAAGTGGGTATGAATGGAAGGTGTACCTTCTAATGCCCATTGGAAAAGCCATAGAGGAAAAAAGACCAGGAGAAGCATCAAAGGGCCACCAAAAACAATGACCACAGAAATCACTCCACTGCCTGGGCTCGAGTCTTCATCATTCTCAAGTTGCTATAGTGTCCCGGTCTTTGATTTTTTCCCTTCTTCCACAGACCCTATCTTGCAGTCATGTTACTATTCCAGCAATGAATACTGGGTACCACGGTTAGATAATTTGTTGTCAAACCATCAACATCCATACTGGGATCTGAGAGAGCCAAGTGCACAACACACAGAAATCCTTACCCTTGAGCTGAAGCCTCTGACTGTATTGCACTTCAGGGAATCTCCATGGGGAAGGTGTGAGTCCTGTGTATGAGAGGAAAGATGCATGTGCCTATCGGGGGAAATCAGTGGAGCAAACTGAAGGCACTGATAGTTTTCCATCAACTCCTTTTTTTTTTCCTTGCAGTTTTTGGCCAGGAGCTGGGTTTGAACCTGCCACCTCTGGTATATGGGGCTGGTGCCCTACTCCTTTGAGCCACAGGTGCCACCCAACTCCTTCTTTTTTTAAAAAAAAAGATGGAACGCTTCACAAATTTGCAAGTCATCCTTGCGCAGGGGCCATGCTAATCTTCTCTGTCTCGTTCCAATTTTAGTATATGTGCTGCCAAAGCGAGCACCCAACTCCTTCTTTTTTTACAGAGCCCTAACCTTTTTTTTAGCCAGGCATGTCGCCTATTGAAGGAGCAATGAGAAAATGCTTGATGTTTTTGATTAGAATGATGCTTTAAGAAGATTACTATGGCAAAGCAATCTTCTTCATCAAAAAGGGAGAGAGTCTTGCTAGCAGGCTATTACAATATTCAAGGAAGAATTAATGAGACCCAGGTGGTGCCTGTGGCTCAAAGGATTAGAGCACCAGCCCCATATGCTGGAGGTGGCAGGTTCAAACCCAGCCCCAGCCAAAAAAAAAAAAAAAGAATTAATGAGACCCAAACAAAGTTGGATGCAAAGGAAATGGACAAAAGGAGATGGAGGCAGAGATGCACAAAGATAATGAAACACCAGGAGCAGAGGAATAGAAAACAGAATCTATGGCTTGGCGCCTGTGGCTCAATGGGCTAAGGCGCCAGCCACCTACACCTAAGGTGGCGGGTTTGAATCCCCAGCCCAGGCCCGCCAAACAACAATAATGGCTGCAACCAAAAAATAGCCAGGCGTTGTGGCAGGCGCCTGTGGTCCCAGCTACTTGGGAGGCAGAGGCAGGAGACTCCCTTGAGCCCAGGAGTTGGAGGTTGCTATGAGCTGTGATGCCATGGCACTCTACCCAGGGGGATAGCTTGAGGCTCCGTCTCAAAAAGAAAAAAAAAAATTAAATAAAGAAAGAAAGAAAGAAAGAATTTCTCTAAATAAGCAGAAACAGGCAATATAAGGGTTTAGTTTTCATTAAAACTAATTCAGGTAATAATATCAGAATCAACAAAAGCCTTCATTATGTACACGTACATGGCTCCTATACTAGAGGCCAGTAAGTAGTTCTCAAGTTTTGTGGTGCCAAAGGATCACTTAGGCAGCTCTTTAAAAATACAGTTTTCAAAACTCAGATTCTACTAGTCAGTGTGGCATTCAGGACTTAAATATCTTCAGCAAAAATCAGATAATCCTGATACAGACATCAGTAAACCACAAATGGCTTTTCTCTTATTCATTCAAGAAGTAGAAAGAATAGAACTTTCGTCTAGATGAGGTGAAGAGGCTACAGAGATCAAGCAAAAAAAATGTGAACAGCACAGAAAGAATCCTCAAAAATGTTATTTCAATTAAGTCCTGGTCTTCCCGAACAACCCTTCTCCATCTATTTCAGGTGATAATAATTGCAGAGACTCTGCAAAGCCAGTCATCCGTCCTGGGAATAATGACTTCAGAGGCTGAAATTTCAGGTAACAGCTTCTGACTAATGTTCTTCAAACTCTCCCACCTCCTTCAGATGTCCCAATTTTTATTCTGGTTGCATCTGAAGAAGCCACATCAAGTAGGTCACTACTGGTAACATCAAACATATTTGATTCTTTTGGATTTCAATCCTAGACCACTTCCTGTTCTCCTAAGGTTGAGAATTAGTCATCTTTCTTAGTACTCTACTATAATAAAACATCAAATTTCACCTTTTGTCCACTGTCACCACGTCACCTATCACTAGGGGAAAAGCCCCCCTTTTAACCACAAACCGAATTCTAAACTTGTGCTCAAATATCAGAATTAAGGCATGCAAAATTTTGAGCCAGGTAAATATCACTGACATTAAAGATACTTTGAAATACCACGTACTCTCCACCTGCCTATAAGGAAGTGAATCAATACCAAATAAATTAATAACAAATAAACAAGTAGACCCAGTCTTTTCTTGATAATGATTTGATTCTGCTTTTTTCTCCTAAATAGTGAATTTCAGGTAAGTGTCCTATCTTCAGTTTTTCAAATCCTACAGCTAAAACATTATAGTTGAAAGATTTAATCATTTTAAGGCCTTCTTTCTACGACTTCTTTCCCATAGACAAAGTTTCTATGCAAAACTTTAAATGTGACAATGGAGGAGCCGCTAAGACAGAAGCATCACCCGTTGATCTCTAACAAACCCACGTCACAGGCCTTTCCTGAGCAAAGGAGGCTTCCCTTGGCTCAGTCAGCCACACTATTGCTACCGTTTGTGCCTCTATGAATCCAATGTGGAAACCTCGAATTAAATGTTAGCAAAAACTAACTTGAGATTTTTAAGAAGTTTGGGTTAATTTAGACAAATAATAAAAATGATGAAATCATCTCAGAAATAAACAAGAGGATTATACAGACAAAAAGAGAAGCGAAGAGGAAGGACTATGATTCACGCAGTTTATGGCTTTATTAAAAAGCTCTTTGTTAAAAAACCAGGGCTGGCACTCTGTGAAAGCCACACAGGTTTCATCTTTAACCACGCTCTGTGGTTAAGGAAGAATCACGTGAAGCTACATCGTGGCCTCCCATGCTGGGTGGAATAGTTGTGAAGCCAAGTCTCACAGTCATGGCCGAGTCTGGGTAATGAACTTGACCCCTAAGCCACAGAAGGCTAACTTCTTCTTTCTCGACCTCTCTGTGTCCCTCTACCAGTCTATTAGCCATCCTAACCCCTGCTGAAGAACATGCCACTTCTCTCCACAGGGCTGGTCCCGATTTGATTAGCCAATTCTCTCACGTTACCTGGGTGCCACTGGGATTCCTGCTGACTCCTCCTGCTGACAGGGGAGCTTGCAGGTCTGGGTCTCAAGAAGGTCTTACCAAAGCTAACACCTCATCCAATTTAGTGTCCTTGACAATACTTATTCTCCCTATTAAAATGACTTTGACCTCTCTCCTTAATAAACAATAGCCTTAACCTTATCACGCCACAGTGTGCATGACTTTGTCCTGAGCTGGCTTCTTCATTATACAGGGCCTCACGCTAACGGACACTGCCTCTGCCTGAGCCAGCCCAGTGAGAGGCACTGTGTATTCCAACTGTCACATTTCTCCCTTGCTTTGAGCAAATGGGGCAATACTTGCTAAACACCTAAAATTCCAGAAGGAGTCACTTCCCTTCTCATTGTAAAGCCATCTAACTATTCTGGAATAAGAGCCAGGCAGTTGTAGACCAAGTGAAGGCCTTCACCTGACCACTTGCTTACAAGAGGACCACTGCTCCCGCAGCAGGAAGAGGTGAAGATAGCACTCTCATCTTTTGTAGATGACATGGCCCTAAAAACTAACATAGGACATTACATTATCACTGGGGGAGGAGGGGAGGAGTGGATGAAAAAAGACTGCAAGACTAGGCTGAAGAAGAAAAACACAGTAGAACAGAAACTAAAGATGCTACGGAAAAGGAGGCAGGAAGAACAAGATACGATGGGTGTGACTATAAAAGGCCTACAGATGAATCATTAATTAACTGCAAGGCAAATCCAAGTGGTTCTGCTTAAACCCTCCTATTTAATTTAGTCTACAAATCGATCAACATGTATTAAGCACCAAGAATCAGGTTCTGTGCTAGAAGGCCAATTAGACACAGACCTGGTTCTTATGGGGATGATAGTGTTGGGAAAAAGAGATATTAAAAAATAGTTATCCAAATACCTAGCCATGTTATTGAAGAAACAACAAAAGGCTCTGAGCCTGTATAACTGGGCTCATGGTTTGGGGAGTGCACAGAAGCCTCCCTGAGGAAGTAACGCTCAGGAAGTGACATTTGAGCAAACCAGAAGCAGCTAAGGAAAGAGAAGGGTTGGACCCTGTGGAAGGCTCAAGGACAGAAGTCATATGATGTGTTCTAGCATCTGTGCCAAGGCCAGGGTGCACGGAGGAAAGAAAGAGTCAGCGCGGGCCAGGAGGAACAAGAGCAGCAGATAGCCCGGACCTCCACTGTAAGGCTCAAAAAGACTTGGGTCTTTGTCTTCTGGATAAGGGGAAGCCATTCCAGGTTGCAGCAGCAGAGGGAATGACTCCCGCACTGCTGTGTGGGAAAGGACTGGCGAGGGACATATATGGATGTGGAAAACCATTAAATGTAATGCAGGCGAGAGGTGAAGGTGGCTTAGACAAGGGAAATAACTCTGGACTGACTGAAGAAATAGTAGGTTACAACAAACCTTAGATCATATGCATCCTCGCTTTGAGAATCAATCGATGAGTTTCCATCACATAAGAGAAATATCCAAACTCCTCACCACAAGCCACAGCCCGCCCCCCAATGACCTGACACTGGCGGATCTCTCCACTTTTACTGATGCCATGCACCCCTCTGCCCATCAGTCTTTGTTTCATCTCTTGAATTCTCCAAGTTCTTTCCTTTTTATTGCTGCTTTTGTTGACTTAAGGATTTGTCTACCATATTGCTCGAAGCTTGTTTCTCACTATTCATGTCTGTCCATCATCTGTCCTCAAGGAGGCCCTCACTGGCCACCTTGGCTGAAGTATATCCTTATTGTCCCCACTGTTCTCTATCTCATTCATTCATCTGTTCATTTAGTAACTATTTATCGAGCATCTGCTATGTTAGCAGCACTGGAAGATACAACAGCGAACAAATGGGGGGGGGGGTTTGCGGAATCTCTGCCCTTAGGGGGTTTATATTCTTATAGAGGGGGAACGGAAGAGATAAAATATACAAACTTAATGTGTAAATTCTAAGTAAATTATAGGATATGTTAGGAGGTCAAAGGAGCTATGAACAAAAGGAAGGGGAAGTGATAAGGGTAGGACACAGTGCCCTGTAATTTGAAATTAGAGGAATAGGGAGCTCCAATTGCACGATCGGTTAGCGTGCAGTACTTACATGAAGTAGGAGGTTAGCATAGGGCTCATTAAAAACAAGACACTGAATAATGACTTGAGGACAGTTACCCCATGGATAATTACTCCCCCCCAAGTTTGTTTCCCTCATAGCATTTAGTACGATTTTTAATTCTCTTCTTTGCTTGGTTTGTCTGCGTCCTCTCCCCTCCCCTCCCCGACCTCACACACAATGAAATGTTAGTTTCATCGGGCAGGTACTGTTCTGAACATGAACATCAGGCAAGTTCATTCTTGTATCCCTAGACCTTGGTACAAATATTTTGTAGAATGACTTGATCTATGAAAGCAACAAATGTGACTCGGCGCCTGTGGCTCAAGTGGCTAAGGTGCCAGCCACATACACCTAAGGTGGCGGGTTCAAATCCAGCCCGGGCTGACCAAACAACAATGAGGGCTGCAACCAAAAAATAGCCAGGCGTTGTGGTGGGCGCCTGTGATCCCAGCTATTTGGGAGGCGGAGGCAGGAGACTCCCTTGAACCCAGGAGTTGGAGGTTTCTATGAGCTGTGATGCCACAGCACTCTACCCAGGGGGACAGCTTGAGGCTCTGTCTCAAAAAAAAAAAAAAAAGAAAGCAACAAATGTTTAAAGTTCTCTCCTGTCAGGTTCCGTGCATTACTAAAAATGCTGATAAAGTAAAATCAATGATCCAAAACCTGATCCAAACCAATGTTGATGATTTTTCAGGATATCCAGTGTTTTTGGGCATAGAATCATGGTAATAAAGTTTTCTGTCTCCTTGCACATGGGTTCTTTCCCATTTTTCTGGTAACAAACTCTGTTGTGAGAATCCTTCCTTGCCTGCACTGGTGGACACATGCCTCAGCTCAGCCAAAGATTTACACTATGACAGCTACAAAATGTACCCTGGCATGGACATGTGACCCAAACAGGGCCAATCAGAGCTTCCAAATGTTGCTGATCCGATTTATAGGAGAAAGGCTCTCACTTTTGCACTGTGATTGTTCTATACAAAGAATGTAACTTGCCTGTGGCTGTCTTTTCTCCCATGTGGGAAGATTCTGCTCAAGAATGAAGTCAATGTAAAAGAAAACGGTGACAAAAGAAAAACAAATTTGTATTTGCATATGACCTCCTATATCCATTCATTCCTGAAGTCAAGTTCATTCTTTGAACTTCTCAGTTAAGTGGGAGCTTAGTCTTTATTAAATAAAGTTGTTGCTTACAACTAGAGTTATTGTTAAATGTATCCACAGACCAGAAGTTTAAGGGTATATAATTAGAAAACTAGGGTTTTTTTGTTATCTAATGAAACAAGTGCTGAGTTAATATCTAATGGCCCCATAACCATGGGACCATCATCATCTATACAAAATAAAGATCTGTTCATGCTGTTCATTCAATTGTCTGCTATTCACCAGGTTCTGTGTAAAGAGTTGGATATAGAATGATGGCATGACGGCCAAATGAGGAAACACAGGGTGTAATGGAAGCTCAAAATAGAAAGCCCAACCTAGTCAACATGGGTCGGAGGAATGGGGACCTTAGGGCAACCCTCAGAGGGAGGAAAGTGTAAGGCAAGATCTGAACTATTACAAGGACTTTGTCAAAGGAAAGAAGAGGAAAAGGTGGAAAGAGTTTTAGTCAGAAAGGAGTTCATCTCACACCTAGAGGAAGAAGGATCTTTGGTCAGTAGTGCTGATGTGTGGTGATATCCACAGAGTCTTGGAGAACATCACGGAATCACCTGCCAAGTGACCTTGTAAAGGTCACACATTCAAGCTTCAGCATCTTCACCTTGGTATACTATGCCTTTTCCAAGCACATACCCATACCCTATTTTTTCCCATTTGCTTATTAAATATGTGCAATTGGAATAGATCATTTATTAATATTACTATTTAGTAGTTGCACTACAAAATAATACAAATGAGCACATTTCTGTCAAAAGCCTTTATGTCATAACATACAAGCTGTGTCTATAACTTTATTGAAATAATTTTTATGTAGTCTTTCTGAAGATGAGGTTTCAGCTTCATGGCATATAGTCTAAACGACATGAATGTTATGCTATGCTCTGTAAAAATTTATATATTCTAGTAAAAAGGTTCCGTAGAGATGAAGTCGTTGTTTTATAGAACAAGATCATGTATCTTCCTACTGGAATAAAATGAGATATTGAAAACAAAGTTTTAATATTGTTAAATGGGACATAGAAAAGACATTTCTCCTCCTAAGAATATTTGTTATGAATTTAAACAGAAAATATTTTGATGGGAACAGCAATAATAACTTATGAACAACTTTATTTCGACAAGCTTTTTTCAACAAATCAATATTTTTCCTTGCGAAGAACATTCTTCTAACTTGGTATGTTAATGCTCTATAAAATATCTTTTAGTTGAAATATTACATCACTCACTGCTTCCATTTTGCCTAGCAAAGGACAAATCATGTTAATTTTGTGCAAACCACACATCTGTTTTATATGAAAGATCACTATTTCTCACTTGCTAAAAATACATAGGAAAGCAAAAAAGCTTCTCCAAAACTACCTAGGTGCACATTTAGCCCTATTACAAACATTCCACAGTCCTTGAATTGAGCAAATCACCAACCAAATTAGCAAGTGTTAATATTAATTTCTGGTTTTCATAGAGAGAAATGTTCTGTTTCTGTTGGATGCATTTTCAGGAAGTGAGGTAATGCTGTTTTCCCTTAGGAAAGTAAGCCCGGGGCATCATCAGAAGTGGGTTGGTGGGGCCATTGTTTGAAGGTGAATGGAGGTGATTAGTGGTGTGATGAAACCAAGATAAGATTGAACTGAGAGCCAATAGGTATGAATGCTCAAAGTCATTGACGTCAATTAGACTTTTACTGAAGAAATGACTGTAGCTGTGGCCTCGGGATTAATTAATCATTATTGATCATTCAGGTGTCCCTTCCCCTTCTCTTTGGCCCTTCATATAAAGTGCCCTCCTCCTCTGTGCTCCATAAAAGGGGGGAAGTTAAAGTATTGGTTGTAAATCATGAACTGAATATCCTTCCCTATCAATTTTTTGAGGCTATCAAAAAAATTATTAAAATGTAATGTCCTTCCATATCAATTTTTTGAGGCTATCAAAAATTTATTTATCAGAATTGACAAGACATCTTCATTTATGCCCACATTTCACACCACATGCTAATGGTCACACCAATTATGCCTTAGCCTATGGCTCTCATTCCTGCCTTGAAACTATGGTTCTTAAAGTGTGCAGGAATGAATTACATCCTTGAAGGTTCCCATTTTCCATTTCTCAATTAAAAAACTTAGAGTTTACTAAAAACCTGAGCTTCTGGAATTTCCTGGTCTTTCCCCTGTACCTACCAGAGAAAGTAGCCCCCAAAGGGACTAAGTGACAAGATGCTTCTGGGAGAATCTTGGCCTAATGAAATCATTCCAGTTTGCCAGAGATGCATTGGGAAATATTTTATTGCCTTATCACTTAGCAACTCATCAGCCAATACTTTTGTAATTACTAATTAGTTTGTCCTCACTGCTATGCCTTGGCTGAGGTTGTGAGATGCATTTTACCACTTTACCTTAGGGAAACTAATAACTAGATTTCACTGAAGTAATCCATGCTACCCTGTGACATCGGGAAGGGAGGTAGCCCCAAAGCCCACGTGCTTTCCATCTGGAATCCCTCCAAATGAGTAACAGTGATGCCTCATATTTACATAGCACTTTCCACAGCTACTAAATGGTTTCACGAGTTTTACCTTATTTCATCTTCACAATGGCCCCCTGAAAGACATACAGCAGACATTATTCATTCCTGTGCTTGGAGAAGAAAAATAAGACTTCATAGGGTGTCTCTTGTAAGAACCCAGAACTGGTTCCCAGTCAAGAGATTTGAAGTTTTAGGTCTAAACAATGTCATCCTTTGAAAGAAAATGCAAATATGAGTCCATTTTTCCCCATCTCCACAGCACTCATTATGGCCCAAGTTGTCATCATCTTTCACTTAGACTCTTACATTTCTGATGCTCTCTGCCTTCCTTCTTCCCCTTCCAGCAGGCACTGGCAGCCTGGTCTTTTTATATCATTTAACAGATCGTGTTACTGCCCTTGTTGGAACCCTTCAACAGTTTCCTTCTCATTGCATTAGAGAATTAACTTGAGAATTAGAAGGAACCTAAGCTCCTCCCCACAACCTGAAAGGTCCTCCATGATCTACTTCCAAGTACCTCTCCAGCTTGAGGTGGTGCCAGCCACACAGGCTCCCCTGTTCTCAAACCCAGTAAACTCATTTCACCTGAGAGCAGCTGTATGCATGCTCCTGTTTGCCCAGAACATTAGTCCCCAGGTCCCCGGGGTTCCTTACACATCAAGCCCAGTTTCTATGTCATGTCTTAGGCTTTCCTTGACTAAATCACTTTCCATTTCTGTATCATCTGTATGTATTTTTTTTTTGTACTTTCTTCTTCTTTTTTTTTCTTTTGAGACAGAGTCTCACTTTGTCACCCTAGGTAGAGTGCCATGCAGTCATAGCTCACTCCTGGGCTCAAGTGATTCTCTTGATTCAGCCTCCCGAGTAGCTGGTGCCTGCCACAATGCCCAGCTAGGATTTAGTGACCAGGTCTTGTCCTTGCTCGGGCTGTTCTTGAACTCCTAAGCTCAAGCAGTCCACCTGCTTTGGCCTCCCAGAGTGCTAGGATTACAGGCGTGAGCCACCGCCTGTGTGTATTTCTTGATATTCTTGATAGCGCACCTACTGAAATTATCTTATTTATTTTCTCTTTTCCCTCTCCACACACATGTCCTGTTCTTTAGTATCTCTTACCCCTAGCATCTTGACTACTATGTCATTGACACACCTAATTCAACCTTTTGAGTGAGTGAATTAATGAATAATATATGGTAAGTATTTTTTTGGGGGGGGGGGACAGAGTCACACTATGTCACCCTCAGTAGAGTGCCATGGCATCACAGCTCACAGCAACCTCAAACTCTTGGGTTCAAGCAATTCTCTTGCCTCAGCTTCCCAAGTAGCTGGGACTTATAGGCACCTGCCACAATGCCTGGCTACTTTTTTGTTGCAGTTGTCATTGTTGGTTAGCTGGCCCAGGCCAGGTTTGCACCTGCCAGCTTCGGTGTATGTGGCTGGTGCCTTGACCACTGTGCTACAGGCAGTGAGCCTATGGTAGGTATTTTTACTTCTATACTCTGAAGCTACCTATTAGTTATGTGGATACAAATTGTGCATCTTATTGGGGTGCTTGGAATTTTTTTCTACTCTAAACAAACATCTTTGTTCTATCTATCCTTGTAAATTTGTGAAATATTTCTGGAAGGCCAATAGGGATTCCAGTTTTAAGTTTTGATACCTCGAATTCAACAAGTAATATAATTACTCCTACAATCTTCCCTTGGTAGCCAAGGGTCATAAATGTGGTTTGTTTGCTATTGTTTTTCTAGATTCGGAGATTTTCCCCACTAACGTTCTTTTCTAATGTCTCCTATGAATACATACAAATGAGGCTCTTTATCTACAAAAATGAAAGGCATATCAATTTTCCATTTTATCAAATGACCAAAATTCCACAGTGGCTAATGATAATTTGTCATGTGATTCTATGTCGTGCCAGGAGGAATACAAACTTATTAACTACTGTGCAAAACTTAACTTGTAAAATCATTTATTAAATGTTAAAACTGTAAGAAAATTTATCCATTTTCAATAGTCTATGGAGGGGTTGAGGGGTCATGGTGTGTGACATACCTCTTGGGAGTGAGACACAATTACAAGAGAGACTTTACCTAATGTCAGGCAGGCAGTGTAACCTGGTTCTTTGTACCCTCAATGAATCCCCAACAATTAAAAAAAGAAAAAAAGAAATAGTCTGTTGAGTCTCTACGTCTTGTTGGTTTATTATGCTGCCCAGTCATTGCTTAACAGTATTTAAATCACTTGGAAAGACTCTAGTCTGTAAATCTGATTTTTATTGCTTTTATAATTACCCCCCAAACTGACTGAAAAAGAAAAGAAACTGTAATACTTGAAGAATTAACAAAATTGACTCTATTATCTTGCCCAATTAACTCTTCTTGTTTCTGCTGCTGAAAAGAACTCCTCAAGGGCTTTGTCAATCAGGTTTAAGCCTCAGGTAAATCCAAATTCTCATTTAAAGTATTCAAAGGAAAATGAAGCATCAGTCTGGCCTCCCGCTTGCCCTCCTGGGAGAGCTGGCGCTCTCAGATTTCAATTTCAGTTTCTTTCATGCAAAGAGATTTTTAAATCTGGGGGTAATATAATCTTTTGTGACTAGACTGATCTCACTTTTGCAAAAAGTTCTCTACAGTTCTGCTGAGGTTGCCTGCTCGTGCCAAAACAACATTGCAACACCTTACCTCTCTTTCTCCTTAACGTAGACCACCTTTAAAAATGTGTTCATCACAAAAATTGACAAATCTTTTTGTTTGTTTATTGAGATAGTCTCACTTTGTCACCCTCAGTAGAGTACTCTGGCATCCCAGCCCATAGCAACCTCAAACCCTTAGGCTGAAGCCATTCTCTTGCCTCAGCCCCCCAAGTAGCTGAGACTACAGGAGCCCACCACAGCACCTGGCTATTTTGTTGTTGTTGTTGTTGTTGTTTGGCAGGCCCGGGCTGGGATCCAACCAGCCAGCCCCAGTATATGCAGCCAGGGGCCCTAGTCACTGAGCTACAAGTGCTGAGCCAAATAGCATATTATTGCATTGATATTTATGATCTAAACATGATTGCTCACATTGGAAATTTAAAGTTAACCAAAGTTCCAATCAATCAACTGGTTATCTGCTCCTCCATAAAACTGGTCCAAAAAATAAAACCAAGATTTAATAAAAAAGAACTGGATTAGACAGTAGGGCCACCATTATAGATGTACTGAAGGCCACTGAGAGATTAAAATGGTTAATTTTTATGCTATGTGAATTGTACCACAATAAAAAGAAAATAGATATGGTTTTAAAAAAATAAAAGATCGGCTCAGCGCCTGTGGCTCAAGCAGCTAAGGCACCAGCCACATACACCTAAGGTGGTGGGTTCTAATCAAACCCAGGCCCGCCAAACAACAATAATGGCTGCAACCAAAAAATAGCCAGGCGTTGTGGCAGGCACCTGTGGTCCCAGCTACTTGGGAGGCTGAGGCAGGAGACTCGCTTGAGCCCAGTAGTTGGAGGTTGCTGTGAGCAGTAAAGCCATGGCACTCTACTCAGGGTGACAGCTTGAGGCTTTGTCTCAAAAAAAAAAAAAAAAAAAAGACCAACGTCTGAGTATTTGGTTCCTATATAAAATACATTTTTATATTGAATTTTTAAAATTTCCTAACAAACAGTTTCTCTCACAAACATATAATTTTTCTGAGTGTTAGCTATAACACAAAAATTTATATTACTAATAAGTAAGTAATGTGGTTATTCTTTTAAACTGCCTTTGGTAGCTCAGGGCCAAACATGTGGTTGATTGGTTGATTTAATTTTTGGTTTTTCCTAGGTTTATATATTCACTCTATGCTAGAAATAGCCACCACATTCAAATGGTTTTTAATTGTTTTGGCCTTTCCCTGTCATATGCCTGGAATCTTATGCTTTACTGCTGAGCAAAACTAAAAGTGGAAATAAATCCCTTCAGAATCAGCCATGGCTGGAAGGGTTAACACCTGGGTGATCCCAGTAGTCCAGGACCAGCAGTGTTAAAAGGCTTCCCCAGATGATGTGGGGAATTTATCACAGCTGGGAAAGATGGGAGCTGACTTAGTCACTGTGGTCCAGAACCCACTGGTCATTCTGGAGTGATGCAAAACTTCAAAGGAATAGTCCTATGAACATAGAAATCTCCTCCTCCCTTTGTAAAGAAAATCCAGAAATTTACTTCTTATCTGACTGTAAAATTTTGGCTCTTGTAAACTGATTGTTTATACCCTCATAGTAATCCGAAATTTAAAAAATAATGAAGTTCTGGCTGCGCTTAGAAAATTATCTTTAGCACTCCTGGTTTGTTTTTTAATAATATCTCTAAAAGATGAAAATTTTTATCTTTCAATTTGAAACCTTCTTAAAAAATAATTTGCCTTCATCATGAAGGAGCTGGACCCACTCTAATCTTCTCTGATGTGCATTAATGCTCATCCAGTAAGCATTGGCTAGACATTTATTGTGTGCCACCAACATATAAGTCGTCTTGAGATAGTTAAAAATAAAAGGTACTTGCAAAGCTAACACGACTTGTTTTCCGGACAATTTCATTCACACGTTGTAAACGCATGTTTCTTAAACTTCCCCAGCCTTATCGGCTACCAACCTAGAAGGCTTAAAACATGCTTCCCTTTTTCTAAAGCCCTGATACACCTGAGTGGTAAGTCATTATTAAGTGCCAGAATTACATTAGAGAATCTAGGCTCTCCCACTGTTCTTGCGAAACTTCAGGTGGACTTCTTAGGTACGAAAATTACTGAGAACGTCCCCATTTGATCCTCACCACTGCACCGTGATCCTGGAGACACCGATCCAATGATTCAACACCACTGGGAGCGTTTTCCTGAATTTACAATGCTCCCAGGGATTATTGTTTAGTGACACGGGCAATCCTAATGAAGTGGGAACTGCAGGACTTTCAGGGATGAGAGGAGGAATCTCTGGTTTGGCGGGGATGCAGTGACCTGGGAGGTTGTTGGTAGAGCAGGACCCGAGCTGAGGTGGGAGCAAAGAGTGTGCATCAACTGACCACATGGAGAAGGGTAAGCAGAAAGAGTGAAGGTGCATTCCAAACAAAGGGAACAATGGTTATCTGACAAATATTTGTGTTAGACACGAGAGACACAGTGGTACCAATATAATACATTAATTATATTTATGTTCAGGGTTACAAAGGCACAGAACAGATTATAGCCTAGCTACTGCTATTTCTGAACCCTATGCTGTTGCCAGGTGATGTTCTAAGCGCTTTACTTATAATTCCTCACCACTGATAAGGAACCAGGCACAGAAGGTCCAAATCACCTGCCCACAGTCACACAGCTGCTAAAGAAGAGAGCCAAGTTCACACTGAGACTCTTAGCCATGAAAAAATGGCAGCCTCTTCTCTGGTGCTAGGTGGAAAGCAGTAGTTAGAGGAGGGAATAGGGGTGTAGAGAAATCAAGGAATATTTGTCTGAAATGATCCTTGAATAATTAGTGGGGTTTAACCAGACCGGGAGATGAGACAAGAATATGCCGTGGAAAGTCTAGTTTGAGAGAGAGAACATCTCTGACCACTGCACCTGCTTCCAAGTCTGTATTATAGAAATGCTGCCTGTTTTCTAGCCATAAGGCTGAGGCTTTTTTGTATTTTATTCTAAGAACAAAGAGAACCCAGTGAAAAGTTTTAAGACAAACAGATTAAATCTATATTCCCCTTTCCCTCTCTCTCCTGAGCTAAAGTGGAGTGGCGCCATCATAGCTCAAACTCAGGGCTCCAGTGATCCTCCTGCCTCCACTTTCCATGTACCTGGAACTACACAGGCATCCACCACCACACCCAATTGTTTTATCTTTTAGTAAATACCGGGTCTCACTCTTGATCAGGCTGGACTTGAACTCCCGAACTCAAGTGATCCTCCTGCCTCAGCCTCCCAAAGTGTGAGGATTGCAGGTGTAAGCCACTGCACCCCACCTAAATTCGAACTTTTCAGAGATCGCTGTAGCTGTTGGATAGAGATTGCATTACATGGGGACAAGAGTCAGGGCAAGACAAGCAGTCACAAAGAAGTGGTTTTAGTAATTCAAATAAGATGCAAGGTGGCTTCCATCAGGGTGCTGGCATGGGAAGGGAGCAGACAGATTTGAAAAGAAAGATAGGAGGTTAAAAAAAAAATGGGAGATGATGCTATAAAAGGAAACAGGGGAGAAGCAGTTTTGCATAAAGAGCACGACATGATCATGTGGCTTCACGTGACCCCAGTGAAGGGTGATTGTTGATATGGATGGGTTGTGAGGAGGTGAGACCAGAGACAGGAAGTCAAGTCCACGAAATGCCTCATGTGTTAAGCTAAGGAGTGTAAATGTCTTCCTGAAAGCTACAGGCTACACCTGTAGGTTCTTATTTTCTATGTAAATTCTCTCTCTCAATATACATGTTGGGGGGGGGTGGTGTGTATGAATCGTAAAGACTATTGCAGATGTTTTGACCATAACAATTTCCCAGTTACACCTAAATTACTTTTGGGCCAGGCATGGTGGCTCTTGCTGGTTATATATGTATATATATGCACACACACTTATAGATGGTATACACACATGCGCACATTATTTTGGAATAATTTTAGATTTAAAGAAAAATTCCATAGATGCCAAAAAGAATTTACATACACCCCCTCACCTAGGTAATGTTAAACTTTACATGACCCAAGCACACTTGCCAAAACTAAGAAACCAGTATGGGTGCATTACTACTAACGAAACTCCGGATTTTTATTCAGATTTCAGTGGATTGTGAACTCCTGTCCTCTTCTGCTCCAGATCCCCACCAGGATAGCCCCTTATATTGAAGTCATCGTGTCTCCTTTTGCACCTGTTGGCTAAGACAATTTTTCAGTTGTTCTTTGTCTTTCATGACCTTGAAAGTTTAGAGGAGTATAGGTCAGATGTTCTGTAGGTTGTTTTTGGTTTGAGTGTGCCTCAGGTTTTTCTCATGAGTAGATTGGCGTATTAAAGGATTGGTGTGTGGAAGTGACACTGATCAAGTTTTTATTAAGAAAGATGACTCTGTACATTGAGAGAGAACTAGAATTACGTGGGTAATTTTGGCAATAGGAGACTAGAGGTGGTTTCTTAAATTTCACTTTTGTAATTCTTTTATCTGGATTGAATACTTTATATGGGATACAGTCATTTTCTTTTAAGAAAAAACAAAAATAAATTGATTTTTTTTTCCTTAAAAATAAAAACTGGCAGCAAACAATATGTCAACAGTGGCTAATTCTGGGTGATTAAAACATGGCTGACTGTTATTCTCTGTCCCTGCCTTTTTCTCTATTTTTAAAAATTCCAAAAGACAAAAGGAAAAAACAAAAAGGGAGAGGGAAAAAAATAATCTTAGAGAATGGAATGAAGGAAGATGAACCATCTGCTTTGACACTCACATTTCCAAATGTTTAAAATTTTAAACTTTCGTTCTCCCGAGAATATGTATTCTCCTTTTCGAAACTTTAAACTTAGAGAATAGTATATTTCATTTTAGGGCAACTCAAAAATCACTGGTTTGCACGTCTTTCACATTGCTTGATATACCTAACAATAAAATGTTAAAGGAAATAGCAGAGAAAAATATCCCAAAGCCATCATCCCAACAACGACATGGTTATAGTTAAGACCAATCTCGAATGACACAGTTTATGTTCTTTAAGTTAATTAAGAGAACCGAGGTCTGTGTATTTATCAATCCAATCTGCAATATTTGCTAAGTGCTTAGATGCACAGTTCTAGCATTTGACACCCAAGATACATCTAAGTAAATGTAAACCCTCTAACTAATTCATGCTTTCAACAAATGTTTTGTGAAGGTGACTGTAGGCAGGGAGCCTTCCTGAGCATTTTGGGGGCATCATAACACCAGTAATAGATTCTTAAAGGGAGGACTAAACTGAAGCCATGTCAGTGTCTGTATTCCTCAGGTGTCATGGAATATCACACTGAATGAAAAGGATGATAAAGCGGCGTCCAATCAGACACTACTACCTACCTGAGAGTTTGTGACAGTTTCTTATCATACCCAGATATATCTGATCATGATGATTATAAAGATCAGATAATCTCATAGAAACTTTTTTAATTCTTCCCTTTTTATTATTATCCTGAGTCAAAATAAGTTATTCATCTCAGTGGATGAGAAACCAATATTGTAACTCAGCAAAAGTGATATCTGGACCACAATTTCCCAGTTATATCTAAATTACTTTTGGGCAAGGCATAGTGGCTCATACCTATAATCCTAGGACTCTGGGAGGCCAAAGCACAGGGAGGATTGCTTGAGCTCAGGAGTTCAAGACCAGTCGGAGCAAAGTGAGACTCCCATCTCTACCAAAAATAGAAAAAAATATTAACTAGGCATGGTGGTGAGTGCCTTTAGTCCCTTCCCAGCTACTTAGGAGGCTGAGGCAGGAGGATCATGTGATCCCAGGAATTTGAGGTTGCTGTGAGCTAGGCTGGTACCATGGCACTCTAGCCTGGACAACTGAGTAAAATTCTGTCTCAAAAATAAATAAATACTAATTTTAGTAGATAATCTTATGCCTTACATTGTTCTCTCAAGAGCTAAATTTCAAGTACTTTTTTGAATTTTTTTTAAAGGCATGGTATTTCTGTGGTGAGTATTAAAAACAAGATGAAAGAATTTTTTATCATGAGTTACAGAAACCATCTGTGAAACATTTTCGTGAGCAAAGGTGCTTTGCCAAGATGGCTTAGTCCGGAAAGGTGTTGGAGATAGAGAGTGAAGCGGAAGTTTGGAGACTATTGGAGCACTGAAGTCAGAACTTGGTTCACTGGTAAAATCTGGTAATATCAACTGATAATTGTTTGTCAAAATAGAACATGTAGATAATTTTCTCCTCCCCCAATAAAAAAAGATTTCATTAAAAAGTAACCAAAACAATAATAATAGAGAAAGGGAAGGCGGGCCACCAGATTGAAGAGCTCAGTTGAGAGACACTGGTGGCCTGACCTTGGTAATAGATATAAAAGATCCTCAGTAGATGGATGCCGTGGGCCATAGAAACCATGGGTAGAGATCTCTGTAAGAGGGAAGAGTTTCCAGATTCTGGCTTAGCAACTTGTAGGTGGTGGTGTCATTCCCAGAGCTAAGGAATCCCAAAGGAACAACAGGTTTAAAGACAAAGGAATTAATTTAGTTGTAAATTTACTAGAGACTGGATAGTTTTTAGGTGATCTTCCTTTTGTCCCCATAATTACCTGAGCACTTCCTCAACTTCTTTTTCTACAATTCCTACTTGTCACCCTGTAGATCTCAGGTATTTCTGAAGTAGCTATTGTTCCGATTGTCCTCTTTGTTTCTAGGTTCATGACCATGATACAGTTGCCAAAACTCAGAACCAACGCTGGTACGTGACGATTCAATAAACTCCAGGTTTCAGCAATTCTTTTCACTGATGTCATTTTTTTTCTCTTCCAGGATCCAATCCAGGATACCACAGGTTTCTCCACTTTTCATAGGAAAGGCAGAATGCAAAATTCTCACCCTACCTTGGCCACCTCCCAAAATAGGAATTTAAAATTAAATTAGAAGTTCTGAAATATTCTTCACTCATGAAATGATGATGTTAATGCCACCTCTGCTTTACTCAGAGTGTCTTTGTGAGAATTGTAAATGAAGAGTATGGATACCCTGAAACGCTTTAAAACATTTAAAGTTGCACAAGCATTGGGCTGAGTCTTAAGAATTAATACCGACTCCATATCATTTACTTCTAATAGGAATAGAACTAAGATGTGGTTGACAAGATCAGATAATCAAAACATTACGTATATTTGGATTAGAAGTGTATTTTTGAAGAATGTTTAAATACAGGCTCAGTTATGCAGGATGAATACATTCTGGACATCTAATGGGCAGCATGGTGAATACCGTCAGTAATACTGTATTAAATACTTGAAATTTGCCAAAAATAGATCAGGAGTGTTCTCACACCAAAAACGTAGGAACTATGTAAGTAATGAATAAGTTCATTAGCTTGATGCTGCTAATTATTTTATAATATATACATATATCAAAACATCATATTTTATGCTTTTAATATATACAATTTTTGTCAAGCATACCTCAATAAAGCTTGGGGAGAAGAAAAATAAAATAAATATGGGTATATGTAGTATCTGTAGAGACACACCAATATTTATTTATGTATAAATTCTGGAAATTTAGTTCAAACCAAATACAGATGCCAAACTGAAGACCCAACCCAGAAGGTGCCATCACATCCAAGCTCTTCCTTCTGACCCCTACTCAGCAACGGTCTACAAACCATTCCATCCTGGGAAGGAACAAGCCCATCCCCGCTATTCTTTCACCACACCAAGCATACCCACCCTTCTACAGTGCTCCCTGAGATGGCTTCAGTATGGGGGGTTTTAAAGAAAATCATCTGGTGAGAGGCAAAGTCATACAGCAACAGCATAGAAGGTTCACAAATCTTAACCCACTCAAGCACACCCTGCAAAACAAATTAAGCAAAGTATTACACGAGCTGTTAACAGATGTGACAGTAAGATATGCCTGCAGCAATAAAGTGGAATATCCATCAGAAGAAAACCATTTAATATCTGCAGTTAACAGCCATGTCAGCCTGTGTGCCAACTTCCCTCCTCAGCCCTTGACCAGGAGGATAGTTCCTCCTGGATCACTCTGTATCAGACAGAGCACCACTATCTAAAATCTCAAGCTGACTTTGTAGCGTATGTCTACAAAGGTGTAAAATGGATGACACTAGCTTTCTGTTGCAACCGCACTTGGGATTTCTTATACTCTTACTCTTGGTTTCTCTTCTCCTTCACTTTTTTAAACCTAATTTTGACTTATTTCTGATTTTGTAATATATGTACCTTTATAAACTATCCTTATAAATCATTTTTAATGATATCTTTGCCACCATCTTTATAAATCTTTTAGAAGACAAAGTGAAATAAATAAGAACAAGCCAATAGAAAAATAACTGACATTATGTTCACTTTTCTTTCGATGGAATAGTTCACCATCCCCAGAGTTCCCTGTAGAGTTTTCAGCAGCCTTCTCTACTCCCTCAAAAAATATATACAGTAGAACTTGAGAGTTGACCACCTCCTTACACTGACCATCTCCTTAAGTTGGCCTAATTTTCATAGACTAGACATGCCATACAGTAGGGCTAATTCCTTATGTTGACCACCTCCGTATGTTGATCAGTTTGTTATAGTTCCTTGGATAGTCAACTTACAGAGGTTCTACTGGATATGTAATTCCCTGCCCAAGTACTGTGTATCTTTCATCTTAACAAATGTCATCTCATTTAATCCTCTCCAGGCTCAGAGGAGTTAAGTTGCTTGTGTTAGTATATTCAGACACTAAGTGGCAGAACCAAAATTTGAACTCTGGTCTATCTGATCCCAACTCTTACAGATCTTCCACCATTCTACACAACCTTCTGATCTCCGAGGGTCTTGCATCTACCAGGATTGAAACTTCTTATTCTCCAGCATTAACCTCCCTTGAACAATTCTATTTCTATCAATGAGATAAGATCTCCACTCATCCTGAATGAACATCCTAGATTCTTCTCGAACTTCTCATCATCACATACTCTCACTGTTACTTTGGGATAAGCCTGGGCAATGCTCCTTCAGCACATCTGCTTGTCTCCATAAATTCTCTGTCTCCAGCTTTCAACTTCATCCCATTACAGGCAAAGAGCAAATCACTTTGCTTTAATACAATTTATCCTTTACATTCTGTGAAGTATTCAACTCCTGTTCCCAGACTACTTTCCAATCTACTGCTATCAGTTGGAAGTTAAAGGACGACAACCAACTTTTTTACTCCAGACCTCAACTCCCAATTCTTTCCTAAATCTTCAGATCTCTATGAATATCTCCACTGACTGATTTCACTCTTACCCTAAATTTCAGATCTTATTCCTAACTTCCCTTCAATTATTCCATCAGTGAGGTAAGATTCCATTCACCTAGAAGGAACATCATAGACAAAATGGAAATACAGAGTGTAATGGTCACTCTCTGCATCAATACTATTTAAATGAATCATTTCAGTCACCTGCCTCCTTATTAGCGAAAAATAGACTTAGCCATAAAAATGAATGGAGTGCCGATGCATGCTACAAGGTGGATGAAACTTGAGAGCATTATGCTGAATGAAAGAAGCCGGACACAAAAGGTCATAAGTGGTATGATTTCCTTTATATAAAATATCCAGAATCAATGAATCCATAGAGACAGTACACAAACTGGTGGTTGCCAGAGTGTGCAGATAGGGAAGAGTGCTTTTAATAGGTAGGAAGAATGCTGGAAATGTTTTAGAACTAGATATAGGTGATGGTTGTAAAACATGGTGAATGTACTAAATACCACTGAATTGTTCGCTTTAAAATGATTAATTTTATGTTATGTGAATTTCACATCAACAAACTACATTTTTATAAAATGGACTTCCAGCAAGTCCATCAGCCTCCAGTATCTCTCTATTTCACGTCATTTTATCCCACGCCAACAGATTCATCTTCCCAGAATACCATTTGCACTAGGAACCCTCTATAGCTTATCTTTACATCAAGATTAAATGTGTTTGCCTTCAGTGATCTAGGTGCCTACATTTATTCTCCATCAATACCCCTACATATCAATGCCCACGTCCTTGACAAACTTCAGGTGTGCCCACTTGGGTCCTCCCTTTGGCCAGGGGTCTCACTATCCATATGAAATTCTATAATCCCTTTCATAAGCCTTCCTCAGCTTGTTCCTACTTCTCTATGCATCATTGAAGTCTCCCTTCTCTGATCTCTTTCATGCCAGACACGTCTAAATCATGTACTACTGTCATTTGCTATGCAAAATACACATTGCCTAACCAGACCGTAAGTTCCTTTTAAGGCAAAACATCAAGCCAAGTATACCAATGACTCTCACATCCCCATTTCACCTTTAGGAATAAACGAAGGATTCAAAAAATGTTTCATTGATTACTCATTAACTACTACCCAGGAAATTTAATCATCTATTTCTCCCACTCATTCTGCTAAGCTATAGTATACTCTTTGTTTGGAGCAATCCCCAACCTGCTCTATGATGTCTTCTCTTCTCATGGCCTCATTTAGCAAGAAATAGTTTCTGTGATTTAAGGCAAATTGACTATATGCCATCTAACAAAGAAGCACCTTGAATGCGTACAGTCCCAGAATCTGTTGTATAGGAGAAACATGGTGATTTGCATTAACCATCTTTCCTTCACAGGGAATTCCTGAAACCACATCCCCCCCATCTGCTCTGTTCTTTCAAAAGAACATATAGTCATGGGTGGAAATATTGGTAGGTATTATGAAATGACCCTTAGGAAAAATACTTATATATGTCCCCTCAACTAAAAAATAACATCAAAATGAAATCACTAATTGGAAATACTATATTATTTGTCCAACCAACTAGGCTTTCACAGCCCCCTTCATCCTCCCTCACCTCATATATTAGTATGTGGCTTGAGGGGAAAACATTCCTGTGCTGAAGCTTTTATAAGTAAGAGGTTCTGGTTGGGTAAAAGGGAACATAGGCAAATCAGATAAGAGCAGGAGTTCAAAGACAGACACTGGAGGAAGGGGAGAAATTTTGACTCTGGACTTGGGACATCCCAATGCTTAAGTTCTTATAAGCCCATTAAGAATAAAGACAAGCCTAACCCATCTTCCAGCTTTAAGCAGCTTCCCCTTCTGGGGAACAAGTGGAGATCACGGCAGTTAGCGCGAGGCTGTATAACAAAGGTGGAGCTCCTACGTGGGTAGGAGCAAGATAAAGACAAATCAACATTAAGTAGATATAGATCCAAGCACGGTGGGAATCTGATAAAGGTTAAAATCAGCATAACGAAGAGAATCCAATTACCTCTTCTATCAGAGATTTGCCATTTTAATAACAACATGATTATGCCATCATGTTTACATAATATGTGGTGGTAAAGTCTAAAGTCCGTAAACTTCGTTGTTTTAAACATTTGTATATGTAATTTTTCCAGGATCAAGGCTTCTGTTTTTTAAATGTACTTTTTATGTTATATTTCATGAGCAATTCCAGTTTGGCTTTAGAGCAACATTTTTCCACCCACATGGGAAAGCCTGCCAAACCTTCAAGGTTTTGCAATATTCTTTTGTAGTATTCCTTTTATCAGGGAATCAAGCAAATATTAATTTTTTTTTCTAAGAGAGAGAAGTGTGTTTCCTTGCCAAACACCAAGCTACGGGGTATGATATAATATGAGCCGTGAACAGTTCTGTGTGTTCTTCAAAGACTTCAGTAGAGACACCATGATGGCCGTTAGCTTCAGTGAGAGGCGCACATGTGGAAAGAAGGGGTCAAATTTCTTCCAGAGCCCTTAAACCTTCTTATGAACCAAATACATAATTGAAGACTCTTGCTATCTTTTTTCCTAATCATTGAAAGGATTCATCACTTCAGTTTTCATAACCCCCAGATTCCTACAATGCAATGATCACTGGACACTCTGCAATGTATGCCTAAGAACCCAATCTGGAATGGGATGCTTTTTTCAACACACACAGGTTTGAAAGCAGAGATAACCTGGTTCAATTCACAGAGAGGACATTCCCCCCAGAAACTACAAAGTACCTTTGTTTCTTGAGGTTTAAATACATTTAAAAGCCACCATCAGGGCTGTTTGAAGGAGAACAAAGAGAAAGAGATTATTAAAAAAAAAAAAAAAAGACAATGGGAGAAATAAGAGAAAAAGTCAAAAGCAGAATTGACAAGAAATTTAATCTCTGTGACACACTGAAGGTTTGAGCAATCACACCCAAGTTTTTAGTTTTCTAAAGATTTAGGTTTCTCCAAAACCTCTGGATGGAGAATTACATTTGTGGAAATCCCAGCTCAGGGTCCTCCTGGAACAGCAATGTAGCTTAAAAATCCAGGATTGTTTAGTTTCAAATATCAGCAACAACAAACCAACACCAACTAGAAACTACAAGAGCGGAAATGCCATTCAATGGAGAAAACCACAACGAGCACCATGTGCCACTCAGCTCCGAGCTCACCAGGCCAGGATTACGCGCCTATGATTTAGACTAACAAATCCACATTCTTAAAGTTTCTCAGACTTCTAATTAAAAGATGCCCACTTGGATGATAGAAATATGCCTGTGTATCATGAGTCATCCCGTGGCATATAATTTTAAACCTATAACTCATTATCAATTTAAATCACATAGGGTCTGGAATGCAAAGGGTAGATGCTAAGGTAAAGGAATGAGGCCTCACACTAGTAACATGTGCGTGTGTGTGTGCGTGTTCCACCCGTGAACATAGTTGTGTTGACAAATGAGGCCAAACGGAACATTCATTTTCTGAGGTTCCTTGTTTGATCACACCACAGTGGCTATTTGAACAGGCCATTATTAGGTATCCCTATTTGCCAATGAGGAAATCATGATGAATTATGAAGGCTTCTCCAAGCTCATACTTGGGAACATGTAACATCTCTGCACAGGCCAAGCATAGTGGCTCATGCCTATAATCCCAGCACTTTGTTCCCAACGCCAAGACTGGAGGATCACTGGAGGCCAGAAGTTTGAGATTAGCCTTGGCAACATAGCAAGACCCTGTCTCCACAAAAAAAAAAAAAAAAAAATAGCCAGGCATTGTGGCACAGGCCTGTTGTCCCAGCTACCCAGGAGGCTGGAGCAGGAGGGTCAATTGAGTCTAGGAGCTCAAGGCTATGATCACACCATTCACTGCACTCCAGCCTGAGTAACAGAGTGAGACCTCAGCTCTTAAAAATAAATAAATAAAATAAATCCCTGCAGAAATGGAGCTCAACCTTAGGGGAAAAAATTACCCAGAATTTGTCAGACCCATTTACCCCTCACTACAACATTTTTGATAAGCACACACCACCAAGTAAAGTATTAAGCAAGTACTGGGCATCCAGCCATTATGCAACCTGTCCCAACCTGCTCATAAGAGAATCTTCATTGAGGGTTGCTGGGTAGAATCAGTGCTCCTGACTGGTTGTCGTAGCTATGAAACTCCCTGCAAAAGAATCATGGGCAAACCTGGGAGCAGTCTAGTTCCTTTCCTTTATGGTAATCGGTATGAATTATCACGTGATGGTCAATCACTTCCTCAGAGTTACACATTCTCCCATTGATCATAAGCATGGGACTATTTGGCATCCTTCTCCATGGGAATATGGATGAGATTTTGATGACTTGTTCAAATATAGGATACTTGTTTCATTAATTTTTGTCAGTAGTTCATAGTATATAACACCATGAAGTGATTAGAAATTCTAAGTGGCCAGATGAAGAGAAAAAGAGATGTGATTTGTCTTCAGTCACAGTATAAAGTAATAGCAAATTCCATAAAAGAAGTATGGAGAATCCTCAAAAAACTCAAAATAGACCTTCCGTTTGATCTTACAATCCCATTACTAGGCACTTACCCAGAAGAAAAAAAGCATTTTGTCATAAGGACATGTGCACTAGATTGTTTATAGTAGCGCAATTTGCAGTTACCAAGGTGGAGAAACAACGTAAGTGCCCATCAACCCATGAAGAGATTAATAAACTGTGGTATATGCATACCATGGAGTACTATTCAGCCATTAAAAAAGATGGAGACTTTATATCCTTTATATTAACCTAGATGGAGCTGAAACACATTCTTCTTAGTAAAGCATCACAAGAAGCAGGCTCAGTGCCCGTAGCACAGTGGTTACAGCGCTGGCCACATGCACCAAGGCTAGTGGGTTTGAACCCAGTCTGGGCCAGCTACACAACAAAGACAACTGCAACAGAAAAACAGCGGAGCATTGTGGCAGGTGCCTATAGTCTCAGCTATTTAGGAGGCTGAGGCAAGAGAATCACTTAAGCCCAAGAGTTTGAGGTTGCTGTGAGTTGTGATACCACAGTACTCTACCAAGTACAACATAGTGAGACTTTGTCTCAAAAAAAAAAAAATGGAGAAGCAAGTTTCCAATGTACTCAATACTAAAATGAAGCCAGTAGATGAACTAATACATGCCCACAGAGGAGGAAAAACTCAATTAAAGTTGGGGAGAAGAAGGAGAAAGTAGAAAGGAGGGGGCTGGATGTGCTCCCTCCTAATGGCCACACCTCCTGGGTGTAGAACACAACTACAACAGGGACTTTACCTAATAAATGCAAATGCTGTATCCTAATTGTTTGTACCCTTATATGAACCTGAAATAAAGAAATAAAAAAAAATCCAACTCCAATGCAAATAAAAAAGTGCCTATAAGATTTTCATCTCACCCTTCTAGATGCAAAAGGAAGTCTAAATCGTAGTCATAAGCTCTTAAGTACTATGGTCGCATGTGTTGCTGTTCTGGTAGTTTCTCTTTGAGGTCAGTTCTGCACAGCTCAGATTTTTATAAAGTACTGCATGGCTATCACATGAAAGTACATAGTATCTACAGATTCCACTTATCTCCACTTTGTGGGCACTTCATGGGGCAGTTGGAAAGTCACTTCAGAAATGTTTATTGATTTGAATTCAGGATGGTGAATGGACAATATCTCAGTAAAAAATCTTGTTTAACAGATTTAAAGATTTAAGCTCAAAAATTAAAGAGAAGTGGGGGGTAGAGTAGAGGCACCAGTGAATAGGAGGAGATTTAACACATTTCTGGAAGACAGACTATAGTAATGATAATCACTGAAGTGAATTTGTTTTCTCAGAGAGGTTCAAGAATACATTACAACCATGAAGGAACAAGATGCTATGGGAAAGTAAAAACTAAGAAAATATGATTAAGGTCTAGAAATTAAAACACACATATAACATTGACCATATAATCCAGCAGTTTCACTCACAGGTATATTACCAAAGAGAAATGAAAACACATATTCATACTAACATTTGTTTATAGCAGTATTATTATTCATATTAGCCAGAAATGGAAACAACTCAAATACCATCAAATAATGACTAAACAAAACATGGCATTCCATACAAGGAAATATCACGTGACCAGAAATAGCCATGAAGTATTGATAGTTGCTACAACATGGATGAATCTTGAAAATATATAGGTGGGGCTCGGCACCTGTGGCTCAAGTGGCTAAGGCGCCAGCCACATACACCTAAGGTGGAGGGTTTGAATCCAGCCTAGGCCCGCCAAAAACAACAACGACAGCTGCAACCAAAAAATAGCCAGGTGTTGTGGCGGTCACCTGTGGTCCCAGCTACTTGGGAGGCGGAGGCAGGAGACTCGCTTGAGCCCAGGAGTTGGAGGTTGCTGTGAGCTGTGATGCCATGGCACTCCACCCAGGGGGACAGCTTGAGGCTCTGTCTCAAAGAAAAAAAAAAAGAAGAAAGAAAATATACAGGTGGGCCAGGTGCACGATGGCTCATGCCTATAATCCCAAGACTCTGGGAGGCCAAGGCAGATGGGTTGCTTGAGCTCATGAGTTTGAGACCATCCTGAACAAGAGCAAGACCCCATACTAAAAATAGGAATACTAGCAGGGCATTGTGGTAGGAGCCTGTGGTCCCAGCTACTTGGGAGGCTGAGGCAAGAGGATCACTTGAAGCAAGGAGTGTGAGGTTGCTGTGAACTATGATGCCACACCACTGTTCCCAGGGCAACAGAGTAAAAAAAAAAACCATATGAGTGACACAAAAGGTCACATATTTTGATTCCATTATATGAACTATTCAGAACAGGCAAATCCATGAGGCAGAGGGCAGATGGGTGTGTGTGCTAAGAACTGGGAGGAGGGGAAAACGGAGCATGAGTGCTATGGGTAGAGGGTGTCCTTTGGGATGCTGTGCCTACTCTAAAGTCCCACAGTTGTGATGGTGTACACCTCAGTGAATATACTAAGATCCACTGAACTGCAAACCTAAGAGGAGCACATTGTAAGGTCTGTGAACTACATCTCACTCAGGACAGAGGACCAAAGGTGAAGACCCAAACCTGCCGGACTAAAAGGGCTCAGCAACCACCCAGTAAATGAACAAAAAATGCCCTCACCTAAACATATCCCTGGCATGTTTTTAAACCCCAGGGGTAAGGAAAATATTTGAAAACATCTTACAGAGATTCTTATCTAAAAAAGAATGAAATCATCCTTTTGCAAACATGTCTCATAGACCTTGACACCAGGAGACAGTGGGGTATCATTTTCAGTGTTCTGAGGGAAAACGGTTTTTGATACAGAATCCAATCAAACTCTATATCAAATGATAACTCAAATACTAACCACGAAGGACTAAAAACCTTTCCTTCTGGTACGTCCTTTATTAGGAAGTTTCTTAAGGTTATATTCCTACAAAACGTGGATTAAAAAACCAAGAAGGAAGAAGATACAAGATTTAGAAAACAGCCAATTTAATTTAGCAGAACAAAGGAGAAAAATCCCAAATGCCAGCTGTGAAACAGACTCGAGGGGTGGGAGCCATCCAGACGGCAGCAACAGGACAGAAGGCTCCTAGAGAGATTCCAAGAATATTCCTTTTATTCTAGGAACAGGATACAACCTTTGAGAAGTAAAAATGACTTAAGCATGAGATGTAGATAAAAATGTTAAGTTTAAAAAAATCCTCCTATCTCCTAAGAGGCATCTCCCGCAATAGGAAATCGATAGAAAATGTCTAAAATGAAAAAGAAAAAGGTAACTATGTATATTTAGTGTGATGGAGATAAAAGAAAAGGAGAACATAAAACAAAGACAGTTACAGAGGAAATGCAGGGCTCAGCGCCCATAGCACAGCGGTTGGTGTCAGCCACATACACCAAGGCTGGCAGGTTCAAACCCAGCCTGGGCCAGCTAAACAACAATGACAACTGCAACAAAAATAGCCAGGCGTTGTGGCAGGTACCTGTAGTCCCAGCTGCTTGGGAGGCTGAGGCAAGAGAATTGCTTAAGCCCAGGAGTTTGAGGTTACTGTGAGCTGTGATGTCACAGCACTCTATCAAGGGCAACCTAGTAAAACTCTTCCTCAAAAAAAAAAAAAAGGAAATGTGACTTCCTCTAGTAAACAAGATTAGTGGTAAAGAAAGGTGGGAAAGGGGGCTGTTGTTTTCTCATTACAACCTCTTCTATAGCATTTTTAACTGCAATTATGTACTATTTTGATAAAAGTTTTATAGTACTTAAAATATATTCACTTACTGGCTACTTAACTACATGCAAAATAGAATGTGAAGCTTCCAAGGAAGATACAGTGTTAAATAATTTATACTTTCAGGGAGGAGTGTATGACCTTTGAGGGCATGATTAAAATATGCACAACAACTATGGAACTTGGAAGTTGAAATAAACATTAAAAAAGATCGGCCTGGCAGCTGGCTCACACCCATAATCCTCCACTGTGGGAGGCCAGGGCTGGAGGACGGCTTGGGCTCAGGAGTTTGAGACCAGCCTGAGCCAGAGCAAGACCCCATCTCTACTAAAAATAGAAAAACTAACAAGGGCTTTGTGGCTGACACGCTACTCAGGATGACACGGTGAGACTCTGTCAAAAAAAAAAAAAGATTTACCTCTTTCCAAAAAAAGGTACAATAGATGATTAATTCTGCCTAAAAGTAAGGCAAACTTGTATTTAAGAGGCAGCATTTAAACTAACCCCTAAATATTGGAAAGGTTTTGATCAATGAAGAAAGGAAAAAGTACATTCTAGCTTCTCCTAAAATACATTCCACAAAAGGACAAGCATTTGTAGACATTCCTAACCAAAAGCCAATTACACCTTTTAGAAAGGAGCTGTTATTTTTGAAATATTCAACTGAAGAGGAGAAGAAATATTCAGAATATTTCACGTTAAGCTCAGACATAACCTGTACCAGAAAATATTTTCTGAGCTTGTGAGTCACTTAGTTACTTAAAGAATACAATTCTAAGAGAAACAAGATTATACTGTGTGTCAGTGACCATGAAGATTAAATTCATTTACCTAGAACAGTTTCTGTTGACTTAACTATACTTTATGTTGACTTCTCTAATTCTGTAATAAGACTAGCAGAGCTTGTTACATGGAGAATGCTCGTATTGAATCACAGTGTGAGTGCTTTTTTCTTTTTATTTTTTTACTAGAGCATGTCTTGGTAGTTTCTAATGCCAAGCTTGTTTTATTGAAGGCTTAGATTTGTAAGCAAATCTATCACCATCTATGCCAATAAACTTGATCTACATATTTTATTTATACATCATTGATTTTAAAAGATGAGATTTTTCTATCCAAAGTCAACTTGGAGACAAAATAGATGATCTACGTTACAATGCAATGAGTTTTGCTATCAAGCTATTTGGGGAAAAAACATAAAAAATATAAAACTTTTGAATTAAAACAAGTTTACTTTTATTGCCAAATATTCAAAAAAAATAATCATTGTGCTTTTATAGGCCTGTGCACTTTTTAGTAGTTAAATATACATCAAATGCGATGCAGTTGAGATGGGGGAGCTGAATGCTTTAAAAAGCTTTAAACAATAGATTTAGTAGATAATTGTGATTTTTTAATATCATAAACTGTGTAAAATTCTCCACTGTCTCCTGTTTATTCTTCCACTTTACCTACTTAATCTCAACGGCCTCCACATAGCAACCTCATTTACTCAGGCAGAGATAAGAGTAGAGGAAAAGAAAAAAAGTACCTTAATATTTCAACTCGACAAATACTTACTGAGTATTTGTACCTAGAGCTATGCAAGGTGCTCTGGAGAATATGAAAGTAGCCTGAAATCTGATCTTTATTCTCAATCTTGTATACAGAGATAAAATAAACAGGGAATTGCAAAACAATGCAATATAAAAATACATGTTAATGGAAGGGCCATAGACATCAATTCCCAGATATCAGAGAAGAAAGGGCCCCCGCTGAGCTACAGGGGAGGGAGCCCACGGCCTCCAGAGAGGAGCTGGGCCTGAGGGCTGAGTTTCAAGGGTCTGATTGAGCACAGACAGGTAGGAGTGAGCTATATTTCAAGTTCTAGTTTGACCCAACTGAGACAAACTCCCAGAGAAGAGTGGGAGAAGTTTGCAGTAGTTGGCCAAATTGTAAGCAATCTTGAAAGTACAAGGCAGGGCTCGGCACCTGTGGCTCAATCGGCTAAGGCGCCAGCCACGTACACCTAAGGTGGCGGGTTCGAATCCCCAACCCCGGGCCACCAAACAACAATGATGGCTGCAACCAAAAAATGGCTGGGCGCTGTGGTGGGCCCCTGTGGTCCCAGCTACTTGGGAGGCAGAGGCAGGAGACTCGCTTGAGCCCAGGAGTTGGAGGTTGCTATGAGCTGTGATGCCATGGCACTCTACCCAGGGGGATAGCTTGAGGCTCCGTCTCAAAAAAAACAAAAAAAAAAAAGTACAAGGCAGATAATAGGAAAGCCCTGAAATCTTTGTCTTGTGACTGTTACTTAGAGAGTTGGACCACCACTGTGTGTTGCTAATCAGTGACTGTAGTCCCTAAAAAACCTTATGAAAATATTATGCCCTATGTAAGAGCAGAGTAACATAAAATAAAACCTTTTACTATGGCTTTGTAACAACTGCATCCCCATATTTTAAGGGACAGGTGAATGTACTATTTCTGAAGTTTACAGATACTTCCCTTTTATCTTATGTAAAATGTAGCGATTACCCATCTTTCTGCAGTGTGATATACTTGTCTCGGGATGCCTAGAAATGTATAAAATTGAACTACATTCCTTAGGAGTGTTTTACTAACCAATCTCATGGGCCATCTCTTCTTCAGATATAAATGACATATGATTAAGTGTTATATGGAATAAAGTGTATATTTTAAAACTAGCAAAAAAAAAAGAACAAGAAAAAGGAAGATGGAAGATGACATCGCACAACTAGCTTTAGGGGACATTAATACTGCAACCCTGTACAGAACAGATATTGGGGAAAGCATAGATAGAAGGCAGCTTAGCTTTCCAGATATGAGGAGATGAGAATCTAAATTGTAAAAAATATTTAACAAGGAGGCCATCAGGCTGAGATGGCTCCTGTGCCTTGGTTCCTACATAAGCAAATCACAGCCCAGATCCACATAAACAGCAAAACGAAACTTAAATTCAACCGATGAGAAACCACCAAATAACCTCAACTAGAGCAGTGGTTCTCAACCTTCCTAATGCTACAACCCTTTAATACAGTTCCTGTGGGTCTTGACCCACAGGTTGAGAACCACTGAACTAGAGATTTTTCCAACCTGAAACCACCAACTAACCTCTGACTGGGGATTTTCCACTCTCACCAATCAAATCTATTTTTCCTCTCTTGCTTCTGAGAATACCTGTGTTTGCTCTCACCCACCTCTGACCCCTGGCAGAGTGCCGAACCACCCAGGGTCTGGGATGCCCCATTCATGAACTGCTGAAAATGCTCCAATAAACTCATTAGAATGTTAATATGCCTAAGTTTACCTTTTAACAGATATATAGTGGAAGAAAAAAATTAAAAAGAATAGATATGAAAAAAAAAAACAAGGAAAGAGTCAATAGATTTTGGGTGTTGACTAATTTGAGACAGCTCTCAGATGACTATGTAAACTTAAGTACAAACTTCCAATCTCAACATGTCCAAAGCTGAACTCAGAATCTTTTGCTCCCAACATCTATTCTTCCCTTGGTTCTTTAGCTCAGTAAATGGTATCTTAATCCACTCAGTTGCCCAAACCAGAAACCTAGATGGAGGACAGTGCCAATCTTTCGCTCTTCCCTGCCCTTCTCACCATCACTAACAAATCGCTAAGTTCCAATGTTCCTCTTTCTCAAATCCACCCACTTCTCTCCAACTGTTTGCTATTTCCCAAGTCCAGGCCACGCTCAGCTCTTGTCTAGATTGTCACAAGCCTCCTAAACAAGCTCTCTGCCATTTATTCCTCTGTTCCCCAATACATCCTCAAAACTATAGCCAGAATTATGATTCTAAGAAACATCAATATATACATATAGTATGTATACATACGTACTATAAATACCTATAAATAGTATGTATAGTATATATACATTTTTTTTTTGAGACGAAGTCCCACTCTACCCTGAGTAGAGTGCCCTGGCATCATGGCTCACAGCAACATCAAACTCTTGGGCTCAAGCAATCCTCTTGCTTTAGCCTCCTGAGTAGCTAGGACTACAGGTACTCACCACCACACCTGACTGGTTTTTCTATTTTTAGTAGAGATGGAGTCTGTATCTTGCTCTTGCTCAGGCTGGTCTCAAACTTCTGAGCTCAAGTAATCCACTGGCCTCAGCCTCCCAGAGAGCTAGGATTATGGGCATGAGCCAGGGCACCTACCTGATAATAACAATTTTGCAATTTAACCTACTCATATATGCAAATAAAATGTCACTTCTCTATTTAGTCTCATCTTGATGGGTCCTCATCCCCCAGAACAGTGGAAGAGCGTGGAAAACACTTTAACTTGCCAATGGAGGGCACGTTCATGTCTTCTGGGTTTTTTTTTTTTTTTCATTTCTTCTGTTTTAAAGTCTCTTTCAAGGAGCTCTAACTTTCACAGAATTTTGTTTTAACTCCCAAGCTTCCACTCCCTCATCTTTTCAACAATAGTGGCCATCATATAGCATCTGGGAGTCTTTCTCCCATACATGGAAAAGATCAGTTCTCCCCAGGTGATAATTCCTTAATAGTAGTTCCCTTTTCACACATCAATCCACTAAATATACTTAACCTTTTCATATGTGGAAAACTTGGATTACTTGGAAATATCTAAATTAAGACTATTCTCTATCTGCATGTTATGTAACTGATATCTATGCACTTGGTGACCTGATGAACCCACTAAGTCAGCCCTTTCGAGGTTCTAAAATGGTACATGGGCTTAGCAGTAAGGTGCTCTCCAAAATTTTGAACAAGAACATAAGATTATTGTGAGGGCCGAGAACCATGGCTCATGCTTGTAATCCTAACCCTTTGGGAAGCTGAAGTGGGAGGATTGCTTGAGACCAGAAGTTTATGACCAGCTTGGGCAACATAGCAAGACCCCCATCTATATAAAAATTTAAAAATTAGCAGGGCATGATGGCACATGCCTATAGTCCCAGCTACTCAAGAAGTTGAGGCAGGATATTGACTGCCTGAGTCCAGGAATTAGAGGTTACCATGAGCTATGATCACACCACTATACTCTAGATGACAGAGACTCCATTTCTAGAAAAAAAAAAAAAAGGTTATCCTGTGAATAGTATATTTTTTTTGTTTTGCAGATTTTTGCTTTTTTCCTGATAAAAGTAATAAATTATAAAATGAATCCTATATTTAAAAATCAACATAAACAGAGGCAGACTGCCTATTACCTGTAAGCGTCCCTCACTTTTCCCCTTTTGTCCATATGCAAGTCTCAGGCACTATCAACTTCACAACAGGATTGGGTAGGACTTCCTATGGAGTCTCTCATCTCATTAAGACACGACGATTCAAGGATAGACACATGAACGAGAAAGAAAGTCTTCCCAAAATTTCTCTGCAAGGCTGCCAAGAGAAGAATCTCTTATCTGTCAGGTTACTAAGTCAAGGGCTGCCTGCAGACAAGTCATCCTCCCCTTCACTCCCTCCACCATGGAAAGAGCGAGGCTTCCACGCAAGAGAATGGAGCTGGCTTCAGAGGGAAACTGAGGCAAGACAGACAAAGCGAGAGCCCTGACATCGCCACAGGACATCAGTCCAGTCAGTGAGACCTTTGCCCTTTCAAATTTGTTACATTGTGAGCACTTTTCCACTCCTTGAGGCTAACGTGCGCTTCCTGCCCTGCCACCGAGAGTCTTGACAATTCATGATGAAAGTGATGATTTGCCAGATCAGAACCTTGCTAATAACCGTGTTTGTTTGGTATTTGAGTGAGCAAAAGACTAAACATTGCAAAAGAACTTATTCTCATTCATCACATAAATTTAAAGTTGAAAGATACTTTCACTTTCCTATAAGGTCTCTCATTCACTTGTCCTTATCATGTACCCACATATTTCAGTATCTCTCATGCTTTTCCTTATTATTACATAGTCTTTAAAATCCTGCTTCAAATTTCCGTAGTACATTATCTCATCTGTGCATTTGCATCTTAAAAAAACTCTGAGAAATGATTAACGATTTCTAATGTAAGACACCAGTTTCTCTTACTCCCAGGGAAAGGATAAAAGAAATGTCTAGTGGTAGGATTTAGAGAGTAAGAAACAACAGCTTTCCTTAGGCTGTTTCCACACATTGGTCTGAGAGATGCTGACCAGAGCAGCAAGGACGGTGAGAAAGGCAGGACACGGTCTAGGGGAAAAAGGGAGACGAGCTAGGTACTCTTGCAACTGTTCCCACCCTGGGCTTCCTTGCATAGCTTCTTCAGTGAGATCGGAATGCTATAAATTTCTAGAACACCAGACACACCCAGGTTCCAATGCAAGTACAAAAACATATTCCACGCCAAATCCAAATTATTTTTGTATCATCTACCAGTTGAGATTATACCCTGTTCTTCTCTTTCTCTCAGAGCAGATGAGCAAGAATCAAATGTGTAGTCATTAACTCAGAAAAAGAAATGGGATTAATGGATTGAATGGGAAATGCTACATGGTCACAATGGGTTCGTGAATAGAACTCTGTGAGTGTCCCATCCCCAGCGTAATCGGTGACTTATGCAAGAGAGTGAGTAACAGCTTACCCCAATTTCACTGTTAGGTAAGAACAACACGTCCTTCTTCCTTCCTAGCATGCTGGGAAAACTAAAGAGATAACATCTTTAAAAACTTAAATACTCAGAAAAAAACAGTACCATAGAAACATGATACTATCAACACACTCCAACATAGCATATATTTTCTTCATACACAGTACTAATAAAATTCGTCCAAAATGGACCCCTGGATTCGAAAAGCCAAGAAATTTTCTATTTGCTTTGAGTAAATAGGAAATTTCTGTTTTTCAATTCGCTTGAGTAACTCTCTTATCAGGGGCTTTAGAAAATGTAAAATTTGGCTCGGTGCCTGTGGCTCAATTGGCTAAGGCACCAGCCACGTACATCTAAGGTGGCGGGTTCGAATCCCCAACCTGGGCCCACCAAACAACAATGATGGCTGCAACCAAAAAATGGC
>CAUYQV010041811.1:0-12634 GCA_963574575.1 Galagoides demidoff
TAACTGAGAAAATGACATGAAGGCTGTGTTGATCAGTTTGATGGAAGTATTTCGGATTGCATGTGAAAACCCCACACTGTACCCCAGAAGTGTATTAATGTACATAGTTACCATTCAATAAAAAAAAAAAAAAGAAAAGAAAAAAAAAAGGTAGGCATAATAGCGGGAGAGGGAAAGAATGCAGGGTGTGGATAATGTTCTATTTCTCAAGTTCAATCAGGGTTCTTGGGTGTTCGTTATATTATTTCATTTCACATCTACATTTATAGGCCCTTTGTCTCTAACAGTTTACTGAGGTTCTTTTCAATTTTTCTCTCCCTGGTTCTAAATAATTTCTACTGATTTGTCTTCAGATTCACTGATTCTTTCCTCTGTTCACTTAATTCTGCTAATGAGACCGTACAGTGAACCATTTATTTTAGTTATTGAATCCTGCAGTTCTAACGTTTCAGTTTGATTCTTTTTATTATTTTCTATATCTCTGTTGAAAGCTTGTATATTTCCATTTATTTCAAGAGTATTCACTTTTCCCTCCTAGAAAAAGCTTCTAATAATGGCTTTAAAGCCTAGGTCTGGCTCTTTTCCTCCCTGGCTGCCTGAGGCTCTCCTGTCATCACGAATAACACAGTCACTGTCCAGACCAGGAAGTTCATGACCAAGTAAGTACTCCAGAGGAAACAAATGATCATTGGTGTCCTGGTGTCCTTCACCTGGGGAAGGCAACAGTACCAAAGACAGAAATTAGGGGGAAAAAGGCCAAAATATATAAGACTACATCCAATGTCATCTTTGTATTTGGGTACAGAAGTCATATTGGTGGTGGCAAGACAACTTGCTTTGGCATGATTTATAAGTCCCTGGATTATGCCAAGAAAAATGCACCCAAACATAGACTTGCAAGGCATGGCCTATATGAGGAAAAAAAAAAAAAGACCTCAAGAAAGCAGTGACAGGAACCCAAAAACAGATTGAAGAAAGTCAGGGAGACTGCAAAGGCCAATGTTGGCGCTGGCAAAAAGCCAAAGAACAAAAATCATTGTACCACAGAGATAGTCAGACCAGAATGTTTACTGCAGCCCAATTCATAATTGCCAAGTTGTGGAGACAACACAAAAGCCCATCAACTCATGAATGGATTGACAAATTGTGGTATGTGTATACCATGGAATCCCATTTAGCTAGTAAAAATATGGAGATTTTACATGTTTACTTGCATGGGGTTAGAACACATTCTTCTTAGTAAAATAACTCAAGAATGGAAAAAAAAGTATCCAATTCACTCACTCCTACTATGAAACTAATATGTAAACATTTACACACTCCTATGAATAAAACCCAAATACAGTCTAACAAGAGGGAGGGATGAGGAGGAATAAGGGAGAGGGAGGGCATCTCGTCCGATCTCACCTAATGTGCACAATGCAAGGGTACGTTTCAAAATAACTAAGAGTACAATTTAAGTATCTTGCCACAAAAAATAAGTAAGTGAGGGGATGGTTATGTTAATCAGTTTGATTTAAGCATTCCATACTGCATATTGAATCATCACATTGTAGTCCACAAATGTATACAGTTATGATTTAAAATTAATTTTTAAAAAGCCAAGAGAATAAAGGCTCTACCATGATGTCATCTGCAGCCACTGCATAAAATAAATAAAATTTGTGTCTGATAATCGTAACATCCAGGTTCTCTCAGGGTTGATAGGTATTGATCATTTCTTCCGTTAAGTAGGGCAGATTTTCCTGGTCCTTTGTATATAAAATTATTTTGAATTATATCCTTGACATTTTGAATATTTTGTCGTAAGGCTCTAGGTCTTGTGAAAATTCTCTAATGGTCTTCTAGTAAATGTTGATTTGTTGTTATTGTTTTAATAGGTAACCAACTCAGGTTCAGACCACATGTTTTATCGTACTTTCTGTGTGTGGATGGTGCTTTCAATGCCTGTTCAGTTTTCAAAGACATTGCCATATCTTTAGGTGTGTTCCATACATGTGCCTTTCAAGGGCAAATTAGGGACTATGTCAGTGTATACACAGGATCCCTTTCCCAAGAACTCTCCCTGCAAGACTTCCCTCGTACACTCTGGTTCCCATGGGAAATAAAGAATGCCCTTTCTGAGTCTTCTGGGTTCCTTTCTAAATTTTAGACCCTCATGTTGACGAGAAATTCTACAGAAATGTTCCTACCTTAGGAACAAAGTGCTTTGAGGGGGAAAAATAAGGGTAAAAGCTGTAAGGATTTCCCCTACATTCTTTAGGCCAGAGAGATCCTTTTCCCATGTCATTTGACCAGAAAAACAGGCTGTTCTTGGGGACATTGAATCCCCCCCCCCAACAATCACCACCACTTTCATGAAGCCTCCCAAGCAGGGAAGCATTAGGAGAAACAAAAAATGAAAAACAAACAAATAACAACAACAAAACAATAAGAATTTTCCCATACTCTCCTGCTCATAGGTGGCCCCTATTCCCAGTCCTCTGGCTAGAAAGTAGGGGGGTTCTTTCAGGGATTTGCTTACACGCACCCTCTCTGCAGTTTTGGGACTTTCTCTATCCTTAAGTGAAAACCAGGGTAAGGATCATTATTCATGGATAAACGTCCCTCCCTAATTGCCTCACTAGTGTTAACTTTCAGAGTCCTTAAGTAGCTCCTTTTTTAAATTTTGTTCTACATTTTTAGTTATAATCATCAGAAGAGGTGGGCTAGAATGAGCTTACTCCATCCTGGCTGGTGCCAAAGTCCACATTTTCTTTTTTATGTATCATATGTTATATAACATCATATAAAAAAGATAATAAAAAAAAATAAGTCCCATGCCAGAGGACCTCATAGTCTACTAGGGGAGACAGCCTCAAACACACCCTTCCAAGGCAGTTGACTCTGACATAAAGAAATGAAATTGGGCCAGAGGTACAAGGGACAAGGAGTAAGACTTGAAGTCATACGATTCCTTTAATAAGGGTTACATAAGTGGGGTGCGTATCTCCTCCCACCCAACACTGCACACATTTTAATTATGCTGTATTTATTTAGAATAAGCGACTTCTGCCCTTCTCTGGACAGTCAGCAAGTCCATATCTGTGTTATGTCATAGTATGTCACCCCATGCAGTAGGTGGTCAAGGGGGAATTGTTGAAATACGGCAAAGTGTTTGACAATTAGAGCTCCACTGGGTGCTACCTGAGCTCTGGTCACCTTCTCTTTCCTTTTCTTTCATTCAGTGCACACCAACCCAGCCTCCTCTAAAACTTCTCTTCCTGGGGTCTTTCTCCAGCAACTGAAGCATGTTTGCCCACCTGTGTGGCAGGTAGATTAGTGCCAGGGAGCTAACTTCTGCTGGAAAAAGACCTCAGCTGCTGACCGATAGAGTTGGCTTAGAAGGGCCAACTTACCGTTGATGGATTAACTCTGCACCTTGGCTCTCAGACATTCCCCAGCAGGGGTTAGTTCCAGTTGTCTACAGTGGTACAGGGTTTAAGAATACACCATTGATGGGCTATTTTGTTTCTCTGACCCCCTTTATTATTCCTCTTTTGGTATTTTCTTATTCCCTTAAATAAACTACTTTCACCTAAAATCCTTCTTTCAGGGTCTCCTTTTGGGATGACGCAAAGTAAGGTAGTGGCACGCTTGCATACACAGGACTTTTATCAAGACTTTTTTTTTTTTTTTGGTGGCCAGTGGAGTGGACAGAACACTGGACTTCACGTCAGGAGGTCTAAGTTTATCCACTGACCAGCTAGGTATCCTTGAAAGAGTTACTTGATTTCTCTGAGGCTCAGATTTCCTCATTTGGAATGGAGAGTAATAAAGTCTACTTTATAATGTTCTTGTGAGGATTAACTAAAATAAAGTAATAGATGTGAAAACACCCATCCACACAGTGGCTATTTAGAGCATTAATGTGCAGGAGTGGAGTATAAGCATAAAGAATTATTTCTCGTGCTGTGAGCCACCATGCCTGTTTTATTTTTCTTTTCCTGATGGAGGGTGGGGGTTGCCTTAACATGTCCAGTCAACATCAGGAATTGCTAATGGTGGGGAAATGTTGGGAGTTGCATTGTTTCATCTCGAGGCGCATGCTTCTCATTAACAAGAGCCTGTTTTATTTCAACATAAATGGGCTATAGCTGAGCAGATGGCCCCACCGTTCCCGAGTCCCAGGGAGCTCAGAGGAAATGTACAACAAACGCTTGAGAGTGTGTGCATTGTTTCTTAATTTATACAGAGTCGTCTTTTATTTGAGAATTGTTTCGTGAAGTTTTCATGGCTTCATAACCTTGTAGGCCATAAAGAGACCCCAGTGATCAGTACGAATCTGTCCCTGTTGCTTTAGAGTTAGGGAATCAGAGGCCCCATAGCCTCCCTTCCCCAAAGGCATTTTAGGAACAGTGTCAATTATCTTCAGCTATTCAAAAGATTAATAAATAGGGGAGCAAGAAGTCTTACTAAAGGGACTTCAGAAATTAAAGGGGATGGGACATTGTGAATTCAACTTAAGAGGGAAGACTCCACCAGCTAGAGCTGTCCCAGCAACCAAGGTGATGACTGACATGAAAAGTTTGCCATCACAGGACATAAGTAAGAGGCCACTGCACCTATGTGAAGTGTTCCAGAGGGATTCCTGCTCTGTGGGAACAAGACTTAGCTGGTTACTAGAGTCCCATATAATGTTATGATTCTACAGTTCTGAGTTTCTTTTAGCAAACACCTTGCACAGTATTAAGCATGTAATATATCCTCGGTGGAAACATGGTGACTGATTATTACCAAACCTCCCCAAAGTTGCTATAGACCTAATTAATTTTCATCTCACTTTCTGAGTCCTTTCTTTTTTTATACTGATGCACATTCATTTTATTTCTCCCGGCCTGGGACAGCCCTGGGCTTTCAGAGCCCAGTTTCTAAGCAAGCTGGAAGCCCAGGTATTCGACCAGGTGGAGGTTCCAGAAGGCCAAGCCTGGCACTGGGGACAAAGAGGTCTGTAATAGCCATGGACATGCGTTGCCTAGACCTCCCTTCAAGAAAGAGCTTTTCATGGTGCAAGGAGTGGGGTGAGCTGACAGCACTTTAGGGTCTATTTCAACTCTGTCACTGAGGTCTCCCAAGTCCCAGAGAGCCCCTTGCTAGTCACAAAATGGCAGAAGACGAGGGCCTCCACATTTTAGTGCAAACTGGGATGCCCTTCCAGGCTACCTTTGCTCTTCAGCTCACTGTCGCCTCACTGCCTTTATCAGGCCTGCCTCGGGATCTGGGGCTATCTCCACTCCATCTTACTGCTTCTCCCCTTTTCTTTCCCAAGTGTTGGGACCTACATCATAGTCAGAAGGTGTTCCCTGCGTGGTCCTGCTTCTCTCCCTCATGCCTCTCCCAGACATTAGGACACTCTTTTTCATGGTACTCCTAACTTATCTCAACCACTGCAGCAGAAGGATCAACTGACTCAATGGCTGGCAAAGCCTGAAACTTCAGCGTGATTGGGAAAGCAGGAAGCAGACCTGAAGGAAGGATAGGATGCATGAAGAAGGGTCAGAGGGCAGCAGCCTGGGGGGTTGGGAGGCAGATCCCCTGAGGAAAATGTTCTCAGAGGCAGGAGAGTTTCTGTAAGTACTCCCAGCTATACACTGAGGACGATGCTTCTCAGGCAGAAGAAGCATTTCTTTGTCTTTATGGGGACCAGGAAAAGGGAAGGAAGCCACCTATGTTCTGTCCCTTGACACTAACTATTCCATAGCACGACATTCCAGCACCAACAGTGAGCTTTTCAGATGTACAACTGGAAGATTGGACAGACCAGGTGATGTAACAGCTAATATTTCAGTGCATGCCTGCAGTGTGTCAGGTACCACTGTAAGTTCATTTATCATTCAACAGTTTCTGAGAGTCACCTGGGAGCAGCTTGCTGGATCAGGGAGTTTATGAGGTTTTACGTAAACTGAGAGTTAGGGTTACAGCCATTTCAAAACTTACCTGGGCCTGGAGGAATCACAAGCATGATTCTCATGTATTTACTGGCAGCCCTCAGTTTCCATGGTGTGACATCTCCAAAGAGCAGCTTGTCACAGTAGCTGGGTCCCCCAAAGTGAGTTGTTATCCAAACAAGTCGAAATCTTTTATAACTTCCCTCATCTCAGAGGTGAAGTTTCCTCATTTGTGCCTTATCCTATTGGCCCAGACCAGGCTGGGACATACAGCACAGGAATGCACTACACAGTCCTACACAGGACTATAAAAACCAAGATGCAGGTAGGGCTGGGACCATCTTGGAGGCCACCATAACTCCTAGAGGATCAATATGAAGTTAATGTTTTTTCCAGGGAAGAAACTGAAGCACAAAGAATTTATAGGATAAGCAGTAAAGTCAAGACTTAAATTGATCCGTAGGTCAACATCTCTGTTTCTGTGCCAGTACCATGCTGTTTTGGTTACTATAGCTTTGTAGTACATGTATAGCTTGAAGTCTGGCAAAATGATGCCTCCCCATTTGTTCTTACTCCTTAAGGTCACTTTGTCTAGTCTAGATATCAGCCTAGGCAAAGAATTTATGAAGAAGACCCCAAAGGCATTCACAGCAACAACAAAAATTAACAAAAGGGATTTGATTAAATTAAAAAGCCATGGAAATAATCAATAGAGTAAACCTACGGAATGGGAGAAAACATTTGCATGCTATATTTCTAATCAAAGGCTGATAACCACAATCTATAAAGAACTCAAACAAATCAGCAAGAAAAATATCAACCCATACAAAAGTGGGCAAAAAACATGCCCAGAAGCTTTCCAAAAGAAAACAGACTAATGGTTAATAAACATGAAAAAATGCTCAAAGTCTCTAATCATCAGGGAAATGCAAATCAAAATCACAATGAGATATCACATACCTCAAGGGAGAATAGCTTTTAACAAAAAGTCCCAAAACAACAGCTGGAGTAGATGTGGAGAGAAGGGAACATTTGTATACTATTGGTGGGAAAATTAGGACAGCCTCTATGGAAAATAGTATGGAGATGCCTCAACTAAGGGGGGAAAAAAGTCCTTTTATCAAAAAGACACGTGCACCTGAATGTTTATTGCAACACAATTCACAATCACCAAGATGTGGCATCAATCCAAGTGCCCACGAATACATGAGTGGATTAATAAACTGTGGTGTATGTAATATCATGGAGTGCTACTCAGACAGAAAACAATGGTGAACTGATAGCTTTAGTAACCTGGAGACCATTCTTCTAAGTGATGAATCATCTAAATGAGAGAAATAAATGCCACATGTATTCTCTATTGAGTTGGAACTAATTGATCAATGCCCATGTGCAATATGGTGGTAAAACTCAACAGAAACTAAGCAGGTGGAGGGGGACGGGTACATTCACACCTAATAGGTACAATGGGCGCTGTCATGGTAATGGGCACACTTACAACTTTGACTCAAACTGCACAAAAGCAAATCACGTAATTGAAATGTTTAAATCCCCACAAGATTCTAAAATTTTAGAAAAGCAAACAAATACATACATGTATGTATGCCTATGCATATAAATATAATTTGAAATATTTTTAAGTGAAGAGTAAAAAATATAATTAGAGTGAATAATATTTGATAGCATAACTCGGTGACTATAATCAATAATGAGTCGAGGTACACTGGCTCAAAAGGGCAGGGTGCTGGCCCCATATGCCAGAGGTGGCGGGTTCAAATCCAACCCTGGCCAAAAAAATAAAATAAAATAAAATAACTAAAGAGTAGTTCCAACTGGATGAAAGTATTTCAAATTGTATATGGAAACAACACACTGTATCCCATGATAGAATTAATGTGCACAAATATGACCTAATTAAAAAAAAGAGTAGTTCCTAACACAATGAAATGATAAATGCCTGAGGTGATGGACACTCTAATTTCCTTTATTTGATTCATTCATAGTGTATGCCTGTATCAAAATACTGCATGTACCCTACAATGATATACAACTGTCATGTACCCATAATAATTAGAAAGAAATAAAAAATAAAAACTGTTAGAGAAAGGAGAATGGTGGATTATGAGAAGTAGGTACGGGTTCTTCTGTTGCCTCGTACCCCAGTGGTTAACTGTGTGGCTCCTGCCTCCCCCAGCCCTCGTCTTGGTCATGTTCATTACGTGTTCTGACAGATGAGCCCACGGTGAAAAATGATAACAGATTTGTATTCTCAAGATCATCTCCAGATGCTGGCCAGAAGCACCTCTGGATTCATGAAATATTTGTCTTTAGTATTTCTTGAAGATGGATGATTGGGAAAAAAAAAACAGTTATAGGAACATTTCAGTATAAATCATGGAGAATTCCTTTCTTTGGCAATCTGGAATGCATTTCTCCATTTCTTTAAGAAGAATAATGTGTGTATTAATAATTTGGTCGGAATGGGGTCTGAGCCAAGGCAAGATGATCACGGAAATCATTATTGATGGTTTCTTGTAGCCAAACAATCTGTTCCCCGAAACCTGGGGTCTGTCATCTGTAGGTGAATGACGACTGAAAGGCCACATCTGAGTCACTTGCGTGAGCCCTCTTTCCTCCATCCACCCTGACAGCTACTTCTAACCACTCTTTTGGTTTAGGTTTGGTGTTTTTTTGTTTTTTGTTTGTTCCATTTGCCTAAATTGCAAAACTCTCATACTAATTTTAACTCTCTCTCCTGCCACCTCACAAGCAAGTATTCAGATTAATACTAGAATTGTCCTGCTAGTCTGTTTATGCCATTGGTCAAATACATACATCTAGGAACTCACCATTATCTAGAGCAATGCTCTACAATCTTTTTTGAGTCTATGCCACTACATGTGAAAATTCTATTTATAAATATATATAATTTTTAAAATTTATATGTGAGGTGTTTTCTTAAGAATTTACATTTTCTTATGTAAATTGTAAAAGCATAATTTTGTTTTGTTTGTTTTTTATTTTTTATTAAATCATAGCTGTGTATTGGTGGGGTTACCTCTATGGTTTAGCATATTTTTTTTTAAAAGGTAATATATCCTAGAGGTCAGCAAACTGTCTCTGGAAATATATCCCAGAGGTCAAGCCAACTTCCTCTAGATAATAAAGACTTTGGGCTGCGAGGGCTGTAAGTTCTCTGTCCCAACTACTCAAGTTTGCCACTATAGCAAAAATACACACAATACAAAGAAGCAGCTGAGTTCTAATTGAGCCTTATTAACCAAATGACCAAATTGGGGCTGCAATCCATGGTTTGTGGATAACTGATATATGCCTTTGGCTACTTTAGATGTGGCAAGGTCAAACTGAGCCAAGACCTCAAATCCTTCTGACTTATTTATCTACCTTACTACTTATTTATCTACCTGACTTACTTATCTACCACCCTGCTGTGCCATTAACTACCAACTGGCTTCTGCTCCAGAGACTACCCTATTGGGAAAGCCAGCCAGCAACAGGTCCCCATTTTGACCTGTTATAGTCCAGGCATTTACACAAAGGGACCTATTCAACAAGTTTGGCTCTAGAAGGAATTATCCAGAAGAAATTCATTGGCCCAGTGTAGGGCATCCTTCCTATCTCAGTAACGTTGTACCACATGGCAACTTCCACCACAACCACACGGATGGAGATGAAAGCAGCAATTCTTCCAAAAAGTGTGGCTTATAAACAACCAGTACTTTCTACTAGAAGGAACAGCACAAAGAAAAGTAATTATCACCATAGTCATGATCATTTTCACAAAGACGAGCAGGTGTAGTGAGAAAAAGAAAACGGGAGATACATTGCCTTCCATTGCCAAGCACTTACTATGCACAAGATGACGAGGTAGTTTTTCGAAGTGAAAGGTGGTTTTCAGATCATTTTTCGCCCCTATGTCAGAATGAATGAGAGATGTTAATGCAGTACTAACAAACAATTGTTAATCTTAGTGGCTTAAGAAAACACAAATTAGTTTTTTGCTCACTCTCCGTGTTTATCATGAGTTGACCATGGGCTCTGGTCTGCCTTTTCCATCAGGGATACAGGCACACTGAATACGCCCCAATGGTCTCCCATAGCAGGAGGAAAGGGAAGTGGTGAGTCATTCTTCTTGAAACTGACACACAAAACATTCACTCATGTTTAATTTGCCTGATCAGTTAACTTCAAAGAGGGTAAAGATGATCAATTAAGCTGTGTGCTTGGATGGTACTGCTGCTACCAATTACTTGCTGCCCTTCTGTAAGAGGATTATAGGTCTCTATCTCCCGTTGCCAAATGACTGACACACAGGTCCACTTCCCACTTCATGGCTGTCAGGCTTGGCCATCTGACTTGCTTTGGCCAATTAAATATAAGCAGAGTGATAGGTATTCATCTGAGCAGGAAATGGTAGAACCATATGACGTCTTTTACCTCTGTTATTCTTGTAAACTACTGATAATTTGGGGTCATTTATTATAGTAACATAACCTTGAAAAGATGATTAATGCAAAGAAGAACCAGAAATATCAATAAGTAGTTTTTTGTTTTTTTGGAGACACAGTCTCACTATGTCACCCTCGGTAGAGTGTCATGATGTCACAGCTCACAGCAACCTCAAAATCTTGGGCTTAAGCAATTCTCTTGCCTCGGTCTCCCAAGTAGCTGGCACTACAGGCACCTACCACCACAACTGACTATTTTTTTTGTTGTAGTTGTCATTGTTGTTTAGCAGGCATGGGCTGGGTTCGAACCCACCAGACTTGGTGTTTGTGACCAGCACTATAACCACTGTGCTATGGGCACTGAGCCATCAATAAGTAGTTCTAATGACGAACACAGCCAGCTTTTGTAATGACAAAATTTTTACTTTATTTCCCTGTGGACACACATTTTACAAAAAGTCACCCCAAAAGTCTATCCAACCAGTGCAACAAACAAAAAATTCAAGATACCTGGATGTGTTCATTTGCCAGGGCTGCCAAAATTAAAGACTACCAATGGGGTGATGTAAATAACAGAAGTTAAGGTTTTCATAGTCTGGGGGCTAGATGTCCAGGACCAGTGTATCGGCAGCGCTGGTTTCTCTCACGGCCTCTCAGCTTGGCTTGTCAGTGGCTGCCCTCTCTCTGTGCCTACCTGTATCTTAATCTCTTCTCATAAGGACGCCAGCCATGCTGGATTAGGGCCCACTCATGTGATCCCATTTTACTTTACTTGCTTCTTTAAATTATCTTATCTCCAAATACAGTCATATTCTGAAGTACCTGAGGTTAGGACCTCAATATGGTTTTCCAGGAGGACACAGTTTAGCTTAAACATTGGGTTATATGCAGCAATCTCACCCTCAGAGCATTTGTGTAAGGCAGTCTCTCTTTATCATGTCCAGATGTGGCTTCCCTTGATCCAGAGACCTTAGTACTGACAGGACAAATCTTTCCTCTGCACACCCAATAAACAAAAGAACAGAAAAACCACCATGAATGATCCCATTCAGAAGAGGAGCCATAGGAAACTCACAGCAGACACTGTTCCATAGTAAATCTGAAATCCTATGGCAGAAATCTTGAAGGCTCTGTATAGCTTTGGTCCCCAACCCCTGGTTTGTGGTCTGTTAGGAACAGTCTGCACAGCTCAGTGTGAACAGAGGGCCAATGATTGGAGCTTCATCTGACACTGCCTCCCAGCACTCCCAGATGGGACCATCTAGTTGTAGGAAAACAAGCTCAGGGCTCCCATCAGCTGCATTCTGGTGAGTTGTATAAATACTTCATCACATATTACAATGTAATAATAATAGAAATAATGTGCACAATAAACGAAATGCACTTGAATCCTCCTAAAACCACCTCTCCCTCCCCCACACCTGGCACATGAAAAAATTGTCTTTCATGAATCCACCCCTGGTGCCCAAAAGGTTGGTGACTGCTGCTTCATGGACAGTACAGACTATACCTCAGCCAAGCCTGACTCCACACTCAGCTCCCTTCTGCTTTGATCTCTGTCATCAATGGCTCTGACCCCTGGAAGTTACATTTTCCCATTTCAGGCATCTATCAGGGATAGCACAGGCTCAGTCCCAGACCACCACAATAAAGCAAATATTGCAATCAAGAGATTGCACACAAATGTTTCACATTTCCAATGCATCTAAAGATTATGTTTCGTTATACTATAGTTATTTAGTGTGCAATAGCATTGTCTAAAAAAAATCAACTTACATAACTTAAGTAAAAAATAATTTATTGCTAAAAATTGCTAATGATCATCTGAGCCTTCAGCAAACTGTACTCATTTTGCTGGTGGAGGATCTTGCCTTGATGTTGATGGCTGCTGATTAATCAAGCTGTGGTTTCTAAAGTTTGGGGTGGATGGATGTAGCGGTTTCTTAAAATAAGTCAATAGTGAACTCTGACACATTGATTGCCTTCTATTCATGAAAGGTATCTATGTTGCATGCAATCCTGTTTGGCAGCAGTTAAAATTTTTTTATCTATTTATTTTTTTTTTAATTTTTTTATTGAATGATAACTATGTACATTAATACACTTCTGGGGTACAGGTTTTCACATGCAATCTGAAATACTTCCATCAAACTGATCAACACAGCCTTCATGTCATTTTCTCAGTTATAGTTTTAAAACATTCTGATTCTACTCTTAGAGAGTTTCACTTGTACCCCT
>CAUYQV010041813.1:0-11369 GCA_963574575.1 Galagoides demidoff
TTTTTTTTTTTTTTTTTTTTTGAGACAGAGCCTCAAGCTATCCCCCTGGGTAGAGTGCCATGGCATCACAGCTCATAGCAACCTCCAACTCCTGGGCTCAAGCAAGTCTCCTGCCTCCGCCTCCCAAGTAGCTGGGACCACCGGCGCCCACCACAACGCCCGGCCATTTTTTGGTTGCAACCATCATTGTTGTTTGGCGGGCCCGGGCTGGGGATTCGAACCCGCCGCCACCTTAGGTGTACGTGGCTGGCGCCTTAGCCGATTGAGCCACAGGCGCCGAGCCGGCCTAGGCTTTTCAACTCTGTCAAACACTCTCCCTGTCCGTGCCAGCCTGGGCCAAGACATCACATGCATCAGTTTGCCTCTAAATGACTGAAGTTATCACTGGAAAAACTCTTGAGAACAGACGTCGTTTTCCCCAGGCATTTCCATTTTCTCATACATTAAAGCAAGGATGACTTTTTTTTCTTGTCAGCTAAAAATTGTCACCACACTGGAAGCAAAAGAGGATTCTCTCATCACATGCGTGATTCTAAACATTTCCCTTCGAACCAGCAGATCTGTGTGGACCAGAGTGCGTTTCTGCCCAGTTCCTAGGGTGTTTGGCCCTGTCTTCACCATCACCAGCCATTTGATGACTTGAAGTTTCCTCCTATCAATGTGCATTTTTTAAAACCCAAATCATTCCTTTCATGGATATGCCTCAGAAAGTTTGTTATATGCTTAAATCTGCAGATGTAAAAGAAAAGAGAGAGAGACCTTCACAGAGTAGGTACACACAGCAAGAACACGGATGGGCCAATTTCCTGCGTTCCCCCATTATGTGCAAGTGTGGCGTCTGCGGAGCTTGCCCCCCCGATTCACATTGCCCTGCCAGATAAAAGGAGGTTTTCAGAAGACTCCTGAGCATGGAATTTTATTACCTTAGCATCGCTTTTCACATAATTCATGTAATTTCTTTTGCAGGAGAAAAGTTATTTTCCAAAATACCTGGTAGACCTCATGGATTTTTAACTCCAACTAACTCTGTAGAATTTTCTGCTAAAAAAGGAAACACTGAGAGGGGCTCAGCTGGGAAAAGCTGCAGGCCTTTCAAGCTTGGTGATTCCTAATGACTCTGTTATCTCAGCAGAGCCGCCTGTTTATAAAGGTTGAACCAAGGTCAAATTTGGTCAGAGCTTCTTCACCTCCACACTATTGCCATTTGGGTTGGATAATTCTGGTGGGTTGTGGGGGGCTGTCCTGTGTATTGTCAGATTCTCAGCAGCATTCCTGGTCTCAGCTCATTTGATGCCAGTTACACGTCACCCCAGTTGTGACAGGTGAAAATGTCTCCATTTATTGTCGAATGTGAGAACCAGTGAATTTTACCTCTTTGCTCCAGGGTCCCCCAGGCCTGTCCTAGGACCTATCTAAGGAGCGTGAGGGATGTAGCTGCGTTCAGCCGCCAGAGTGAGTTGCGGGTGAGAATTGAAAAGGTAAACCTACCAGGTGTCTCACGCAACTGCATCCTGTGATTTTCCTCCAGTGCCTAAAGGTCCGTCTGCATAGCAGGAAGTTAGCAGGAAACATTCCTACCCTTCCCACCCTTTCTTCAGCAAACGTTTATGTAGTCTACAGTGTGTGGGCACATTCTAAATGCTTCAAAGCAACACTTCCTTTAAGGTGGGCATTTAATGCTACTATCACCCCATTTCACAGCACAGCAGCAACATTGAGTAAGAGCTAATGATCAGCAAACCAGGACCCGTTTGGTTCCTTAGCCTGGGTTCTTACTCCGTATCCTGAATCTGCTATGAATTGGGGGAAAGGAACTGAATGTGGACTCAGATCCACCTGGTCTCAGCTCCTGGCTCTGTTGCCTTCCAGCTGGAGAACTGGGACGAGTCACCTGATACCTGAGCTTCAGCCTAGTTATGAACTAACAAGGACAGGAATCCAGCATCAGAGAACAGCAGTCACACCAGCACTGAGTCTGGTGCCCCAGAAATGGGTGTTAGTTCCACTCTCACCTGCTGTTTCAGAAGTGAGTAACCATGAAGTGTAGACAGCAGTGGTGGAAGGATGATCATCAGCCATGAGGACCAGCTCCTAAGTCCAACCAAGATAACCACAGCAGCCCCTAAATGGTCTCCCTGCTTCTCTGCTCACCCTGAAGCAGACTCATTGCAGGAGTGGCTTCGGTCACCCTCCTTGAACACACACACCTTGTATGTGCTCTGCCGCATCTCCCAGCACAGGACAAAGTCTCTGACTCTTCCCCCGCCCCTTGAGCCTGGGCTGGGTTTGTGGGCTGCATAGGCCAGAGAAATGGGGTGAAAGTGACATCATGCCAGTGCAGAGCCCTTAAGATTTTCCAAATCTCTGCTCTTTTGGAATCCTCTCCATCCACTGTGCCCCTTGCCCAGGCCAGCCTCCTGGATGTGTGGCCACATGCCCCAGACCTTGGTTGGCCCAGAAATGTGAGATAACTCAGCCACAAGCCACAAAGCTGACCCACAGTTGAGGGATGAGTAAATCCAATCAGGAGCAGAGCTAACTGCCCAGCTGGGCCCAACCTAAGTCATGGAGCATTAGTAAATGATTATTTTACCTGCTGAGGTCTAACAGGGTTTGTGATTCCACAGTGGCTGTGCCCCCCTTAAGATCCTCATCCAGACAGGCGTGAGCATCATCACTCCAAGCTTAAGTTGGAGGTATCACTTCCCTGATGATAACTCTCTAAAGGGGACTCTGACACCAAACCATGGCGTGCTCCTGTCTGCACCATCTAGCCCCTGCTTATCTTTCCAACATCACCAGCCCCACTCCCCCAGCTACATACAACGCTCTGGCCATGCTGGCATTTGTTCCATCTCCAGCACACGCCAACTTTGCTCCTGCCTCTGCACTTTGCGCCTGGAAGACTCCCCTCCCTTCTCATTCAAGCGGCTGACCTCCTCTTGAGATTGAGGCTTCAACTCCAATACCAACTCTTCTGAGGGACCTTCCAGACCACCCGAAGTTACCTTCACTCACTGTCACTTTCTGTGCTCTGTATCTTTTGTTTTCTTAAAAATACTGGCCCTTCTGAGGGCAGGAACAAGGCCTAATGAACACACAATTGTATCCTCAGGTCCCACCGCCAAGCCCAGCGTGCTATGGGGGTTCATTCCTTAACTGCTGAATGAGCGAAAAAGGCAAGGAGGCCTTGGGGTTCAGGCACTCAACCCTCCCTCTCTACCATCTCTCTTTATCCCTCCCCCAAGGCTATGTGGCACGTGAAAAATATTTCTAGAATTACACCCTTCAATCACCAGATGTGCAGCCCAGGAACACAGCATGACTCAACCTGAAAGTTCACCATGCTATGAGGCCCCTGTAAAACCAGAGAGAGCTGACTGCTGCTTCTCCCGTACCAAAAAACCACATCACAAAAGGACAGAGAAAATCAAGCCCCATCTTCCTTTCTTGATCATAATGGGGGTAAGGAAGGGGAGCTGACTCTCCTCTTGCTCCATAAACCTCTTCTGTCTTTCAGTCCTATTTATTACCTTCCCAAACAACAAGAAGAAGTACAGAAAAGAGGAGGAACTCAAATCATGTTCATCTCAGGGCTCAGCACCTGCTTTAACAAACTCCTATATGCTGAGGTTTCCCCAGTGGATCCTCTGCTGAACCCCACCTCCAACAGAAAAGAAAAGAATGTTCCTCACATCCATACCCTACAGCAGCATCCCAGCGCCTGGAGCTGGCCTTGCAGATAAGAACACAGAATTCCCCCACACACACTGCGTGTGTCAGAAGTCCCTAACTGGCAGCTCCCAGGCCCACACAAAGCCCACAGGCATCTTGTTTGACCTGCAGTATTATTTTTATTTGAATTAGTTGCCAACATTTAAAAGTAAGAATACCTTACACAAATACCAGTATTTCCAACTTCCTTTGCAAATCAGACAAGCTGGCATCAGGCCCACATTCTTGCAGCACAAAACTGGCTACCCATGATTGATGGGACAGAAATTTCCCATCTTATCACAGTTCCCACCCAACCCACTTCACTCCTTACTATCACCTGCCAGACCTCATAGGTAGTAGATCTGCAACCCCAATCACACACACAGACACACACACACACACACATACAGAGCAGTGAAATTGAAGACTCTGAACTCTTGCCGGTACCATTGCCTGCCTTGAAGTGAGAAGATCTTTGCAGGACAGTTCTCCTGCATCAAATGGGCAGGTCCAAAATTCTGTACTTCCTTTCTCATATCAGTCTTCTCCCTGAAGAAACAGCATTAGCCGTGATGAATAGGAAAGGATGGTTCTCGTGAGAATGGGGGTCCATGAGAGGGAAGTGGAAGGGCGTGATTCTGAAGGCATTTTAATGCAGCAGAGATTGCATACTGTTCCCCAAACCCCACATCTTCTTCCTGGGCACCCAGCTAACCTACTTCTCCTCTCCTCTCTGGCAGCTGGGTATGGCCCTTTGAGTGGCTCTAATGAATGGATACAACTGGATAGCTGTGATGATGGGCCCCAGAGGGCAATTCGAAGGTACAGGACAGAAGGATCTTTGGTCCCAGAGCAGCCCCATCCACCATCATTTGATACTCAGAGAAATATCCAACTTGGACCAGTACAAGAATTATTGCAGTCACTAGCCATTTGGGGGACAATTTGTTGTCTGAGCTTTGACTATCCTAAGACACTCTATACAGCAGTTCTCAATCTGTGGGTTGTGACCTCTTTGGGACTGTATTAAAGGTTTGCGGCATTAGAAAGGTTGAGAACCACTGCTCTATAAGCTTCCAAGAAAATGCAGCTAAAACTAAAGCCCCTTACAGGCCACTTAGTACTTGCTGTTACTAAGTTCCAATCAGATGGCAGGTGCATTATGTATTATTCCCATTATAGCAGTGAGGAAACAGAGATTCACAAGAGCCACATAATTTGCCCAAAATTACACAGCAGCTAGGTCTGGAGTGGGAATCCAGGTCTGATTCTGAGCCCATGTTTTCTACATGGACACCAAACTCTATGCACCTATGATGCACCAATGTCTGTGCAAATTATTTTACCCCCTTTTCATTTCATCTGCCCCACACTCCAATGACATAGGCAGAATTTCTGTCTCCATTTAATAGATGAAGAAAGTGAGGCTCAGAGAGAAAAAGTATCTTTCCCAAGGTCCCCATTAGTAAGTGTGAAAATCAGACCTATAACTTCCTAATATTTCCTGTGGAATGGCAGAAAGATTTGGCAAGACTGAGGAATGTTGACACATTTTGTCAATTTGACAAATGAATTGCAGTGTTGCTCATTCACAAATTAGAAATTACAAGGTTTTTGTTTCATAAAAACTTGTACTATCACACATTACTTGTAATACCATCATAAATCATTTTAATTTATAAATTTTGAATGACCAAGCCACCCAATCTACGTTATTGTGTCATATGACACATACTACATTCTAGTGTCAGATTAGACAATAAATGCTGAATGGATTAATAGGAACAATGAGCTCGTCGGAGCCTCCAGCACATGTACCATTTCATATTTGTGTGACTTTGTTTTGTTGCCAGGGATACTCCCCCCAACTCTGTTAACCTGACTAATTTCTGCATATCTCTTAAGACTCAGCTAACGCCCCTCTTCCACCAGGAAGCCTTCCCTGACCAGCCAGGTACATCTGAGTGTCCCTCCTCTGCATCCCACAGGATGACCTTTCTGTTTCTGTCCTTGTGTCTGGCACAGCATGTTGAAATCATCTGTTATTCTGTGTCTCATCCTATCCTCACTCTATGAATTCTTTCAGCACAAAAATTAAATATTTTTTGTATATTTTTTATGGAAATAGTAGCTCATAGTAAGGGTTCAGTAAGTAGAATTTCTTCCTTTAGGCAGATACAACACAGGCTGGAAGCATAAAGACTTTCTAGTGAGGACTAGACAAGTGGCAGGTGTCAGTACAGATTTGTTGAATGGATTAAGAAATGGGTGATTAATGCCAATCAGGGAACATTACCAACGATAGGGTGATGAAATACCTCCATCAGCAGCCAAAACACTTTCCTATCCATGAACCATGTCACTGAACATCTTTCAGTCTTTGCTCATAGAACCCAAATACATTCTGAGGACCCAAGTGGCCCAGGCCCTATAATGAGTCACATATAATGAAACTTAAGCCAACAGCCAAAGTAGTTGAGAAAGAACTGCATTCTTTCTGTGGACATCTCAGACAATGTTAAAGGAGAGCTGAGTTAAACCTTAGCAAGATTTCTCCAAACATCATTTCCTCTCCTCAAATTTCTCTGACCCCAAAACATCTCCAGAACTTCTCCCTGGCCAATCTCCCCAACTTCCATATGACAAGAATTATTATATCTTTTTCTCTTCTCCTCCCTACCTTCTCTCTACTTTCTATGTTGCCTCCTGACTTTTTTTCTATCTCCTTCTGCATTAAGCATGAATCCTTTTCTTCCACCTGCAGTCCTGTCTCTCTCTTCTTCTTTTTTTTTTTTTGAGACAGAGTCTCACTATGTCACCCTTGGTTGAGTTCTGTGGCATCACAGCTCACAGCAACCTCAAACTCTTGGGCGTAAGTGATTCTCTTGCCTCAGCCTCCAAAGTAGCTGGGACTACAGGGGCCCTGCCACAACACCCGGCTATTTTTTGTTACAGTTGTCATCATTGTTTATCTGGCCAGGACTGGGTTCAAACCCACCAGGCTCAGTGTATGTGGCTGATGTCATAACCACTGCGCTATGGGTGCTGAGCTCTGTCTCTCTCTTCATCCACTGTCCCATCTTTCATTCCAAAGAGCCTGGAGGAAACTGGATTGGCAAAGAATCAACTCCATTTAACATAAGGAAGGAGGAGGGATGTGGGAGAATCTGGGAGGGCTCACATCTTTAAAAAGTTTGTCCCTTTTGGGTAATATTTATTGCAGCACAATTCATAATCACAAAGACGTGGAATCAACCCAAGCCCATAGACACATGAGCGGATTAATAATTAATTAACAGCCCATAGACACATGAGCAGATTAATAAAATTTGATGTATGTATACCATGGAGTACTACTCAGCCATTAAAAAGAAGGTGAACTGATACCTTTTGTAACAGCCCAGATGGAACTGGAGAACATTCTTCTAAGTGATGTATCACAAGCATGGAAAAACAAACACCACACATACTCATTATTAAATTGGAACTAATCAATAACATCATGTGCACACTTGATAACAAAATTCAGTGAAAAGCAAGCAGGAGGGAATGGACAAAAGGTGGAGGGAAAATTCACTCCTAGTGGGTACAGTGTACTCTCCACAGGATGTGCACTTAGAAATTTGACTCAAATTGTACAAAAGCAATTCATGTAACTAAAACATTTATACCCCTGTAATATTCTAAATTTTTTTTAAGTTTGAGGTATAATTTTGCTGCAAATTACTTCCCACAGTTTTATGTTTTTGTTTTTGTTTTTTGAGACAGAGCCTCAAGCTGTCACCCTTAGAGTGCAGTGGCTTCACAGCTCATAGCAACCTCCAACTCCTGGGCGCAAGCGATTCTCCTGCCTCTGTCTCTCAAGTAGCTGGGACTACAGCCGCTCACCACAACACCTGGCTGTAGCCATCATAGTTGTTTGGCGGGCCGGGCTGAATTCACACCCGCCAGCTCAGGTATATGTGACTGGCGCTTTAACTGCTTGAGCCACAGGCACCGAGCCTTCCCACCGTTTTTGATACATTACATTCTAAACTCATTCAGCTCAAAAAAAAAAAATTTTTTTTTTCTTTTTTTGAGACAGAGTCTTACTTTATCGCCCTTGGTAGAGTATTGTGGCATCACATAGCTCACAGCAACCTCCAACTCCTGGGCTTAGGTGATTCTCTTGCCTCAGCCTCCCAAGTAAGTAGAACTACAGGTGCCTGCCACAACACCCACCTATTTTTTTTGTTGTTGTTGCAGTTTTGGCTGGGGCTGGGTTTGAACCTTCCACCCTCGGTATATGGGGCTGGCGTCCTACCTGCTGAGCCACAGGTGCTGCCCAGCTCAAAATATTTTCTAACTTCACTTTTGATTTCCTTGTTGACTCATAGATCATTGATCATTTAGAAATACACTGTTTAATTTCCAAATACAAAAAAAAATCTTGTCCCCATCACCTACCTGCTCTTCCATCTAGCTGGAATAGCTCATTTTATTTTACCCAATATTCCATCCATAAAGATTCACCTCAAGAGGCCCTCTCCAGGACTAGCCTTTCTACTGCCATCAGTATTTGTCCCCAGCCCTACTCCTTTCCGCACAGCCTGTTGATTGCTGCACCATTCCAGCACTCCACACACTCACTACCGCCTCAGACCACATCCTCGGGCCTCTCTACACTCAGCGCCTTGGACAGCATTTGGGGAGGGGAGGTGCTCAGTGAACGTTTGTTAAATGAATTCATGGAAAATTCAATTCAGAGCTTTGGCTTCCTAACTGAGGTTCAGAATTTAATTAAAACATGAATACTCCCATAAAGGAACATATTTTTTTTTTTGACACAGGGTCTTGCTCTGTCTCCCAGGCTAGAGCACAATGGCATCATCAGAGCTCACAGAGACCTCAAACTCCTGGGCTCAAGCTATCATCCTGCATGAGTCTCCAGAGAAGCTGGGACTACAGGCACCTGCCACCAGGCCAGCTAATTTTTTCAGTTTTTGTAGAAATAGGGTTTCAATCTTGCCCAGGTTGGTCTCCACCTCCTGACCTCAAGCTGCGCTCCAGCCAACATATTTACAAAACATTCATTCCATGTTGGCCACTTCTTTGTAAAATGTTATAAGGAATATTTTGTAAATAAAGGTACATTTAACTACGATTTCCCATTTTCCCTATGTGTGGTGACTTTATAGTCACCTTGCAGACACCTTGTATTATTAAGTGGTAAATACAATGCTGGAATCAAACAGATGTGGATCCCAATGCTAAACTTACTCTCATTCTCCATTTTTGCAGGCAATCTCTTGGCCCTAATTTTCTCACCTATAAAAAAACAGGAGTAACACTGTGTTTGCATGAAATAGTCACTGGGGAGGGTGGAGGTAAGATGGCAGACTGCAGCCAGCTTTCCACAGAGGCTCCTGTCCAGAAGGAGAGTTAAAAGACAGAAGTTTAGCAAGTAAGCTGATGGTTTGCAGCTGAACCAAGACAGAAGGTTGAAGAATGAATCCCTGCTGAGGCCAGCTACAACCCCAAAGATACAAACAAAAGGTACTGAATCTATCACCAAGCAGATGGGAGTTCCCTCCCCCATGAGAAGGGCTCACATTAATCTCTATACAAACAAGTGAGCAGAGTCCAAACATCCTCCCAGTCTATCGCACGGGGGAGACCCTCTAATAAACTGGATCTCCTACCCAGGAGTTTTATAGAGAGCATAAAACTGTATATACTCTCTACCTGCAACTCAGAAATTTCAGCACTCTCCCACCCCCAATCCAAGGTCTGGAAGCCTGTCCCCCATGGAGTCCAGAATCTTGGGCATTGTCTTGAGAGGTGTGGACAGGGGAAGGGCCCTTGCTCAGCTGTGCCGATTCTGTGGCAGGGGAGTAAGGAAAGGATGGTCAGCAGAGAGGGAACCATTCAGGAGCAGGGGCAGTGTCCCCAGGCATAGAATGACAGTGGCAGCGGCAACAATAAGGCTCTCACCCCCTGGGGCAGCTATCCTGGACAGAAAGACACGCCCTGTCTCTCTGAGTACCAGAGGAAGCCAGGCACCTTCTCCAGTGGCAGCTACTGGCAGATGGATCTGGGATGTGAGTAAAGGAGCACTGCTACTAGAATACGCACACGCAGCAGGCTGACTTCCAAGGAGGGACTATGTCAGAGCTCTGCATTACTGAGGCTGAGATGCTCCTGGCCCCCAGGACTTCTTAGCTGAGACAAAGGTGGGCAAGAGGCAGGAATTGACAGCTCACTATGAGCTCCAACTGCTTGCCACTGCCCAGAACAGAGTCATGGTTTCTGTCACCTCAAGCAGAGTCTGACAACCAAGACAGAAACAAACTCTGTGAAGTTGTGCTATTCTGCCAGCAACATCAATCAGGGGTGGGGCTGTCAGGCCTTACCTCCCTCTGCCAGATAGTGGCCGAGAACAGAGACCTGGCTGAGGAAACATAGATCTCTCTCTGACTCAGGCACGTGTAAACCCCTGGGGCATTTGTTTATTGGGGGGAACTGGGTCACAGCCCCAGCCCCACTGGGGTTACCAGTGATTGGGTGTGGTAGACATTCAAAATGGGGAAGGAGGCATCAACCTTCCCAGACTAATTTATTTGCCGTGGTGGTCCTTCTGCCCTCACAGAGCACCAGAGGCAGTCATACCTGAGCTGCCAGCAGACACCCCTGCTATCTACAGGGTTACCAGAGACTTTTTGAACTCCCCCACCTGAGACCAGTGCTGACTGGGACAACTGATTTGGACCTCTTGGACTGGGCCAATCACCCAAGGACTATCCAAAGTGCTACCCTGGGTGTGTGGCTGTGGGAAGATGTGATTTTCATTTTCCATTTGTTGTCTATGGGGCGCAGGGTGACTTAATTGCTGACATTTCTCCACAGCTGAGACTTCAACCCAGAGTAACTGATTTAATAGGGTATAACAGAGACCAGCTGAAGATAAGACAGAGCAACTTAGCCCCACCAAACCAAAGAAGCCCCCAGTTTCTCAGGCCATACTGCTAAATGGGTCCTTTGTAAAGCTCTAGGAGAAAAGCCAAACGGTGTAATTAAGCATGGGGCAGAATCACTGGAGAAACTCCAGCAACATGAATAACCAGAGTAGCTCAACCCCCCCCCCAAGGAAGGACATGGCAGATGCAACTAAAGACCTCATATATAAACAGATGGCTGAGATGTCAGTAATTGAGTTCAGAATCTGGATAGCAAATAAGATCAACAGAAGGGAGGAAAGTAGGGAATTAGAATTTCAAGGAATTATTCAAAAGATGTCTCAAGAATTCAACAATTTCAAAGATAAAATGACCAAAGATTTTGACATATTGAGGCAAGAGTTTACAGCCCTCAAGGGTCTGAAAAATTCAGTAGAATCCCTCGCTAACAGAGTGGGGCAGGCAGAAGAAAGAATCTCTGACATTAAAGACAAAGTTTTTGAACATGCCCAAGCACTCAAAGACGAAGAGAAATGGCAAGAAAAAATAGATCATTCTCTCAGAGAGCTCTGGGATAACTCGAAGAAAACTAATATTCGCCTTATAGGAATCCCTGCAGGCCACAAACTTGCTTCACAAAACAAGAGAAATTTCCAGATATGCCAAGAGATTCTGAAATTCAGATAGCAGACAGTTTCAGAACCCCAGTACAACTCA
>CAUYQV010041815.1:0-44548 GCA_963574575.1 Galagoides demidoff
GCATTGTGGCGGGCGCCTGTGGTCCCAGCTACTTGGGAGGCGGAGGCAGGAGACTCGCTTGAGCCCAGGAGTTGGAGGTTGCTATGAGCTGTGATGCCATGGCACTCTACCCAGGGGGACAGCTTGAGGTTCCGTCTCAAAAAAAAAAAAATTGCAAAATATTCAGGGTGAACAAATGGTTTTGTTAGATGGATTGCACTGATAACCCTTAAGTTAGGGTTGTTAGTGTGCCTGTCACCCAGATGGTTGTAACAGATGGAGGAAGTGAAGAAAGTACCATATTTTTGGAGATGTTGCATATATACCCCCACTTTTATTTCCTTTGGAAATAATGCAAAATATAGAAACCTATTCCATTAGCTGGATCCAGGCACATTCTTTTGTAGTATTAAAAATTTTTATACTAATTTCCTTCAATTCTAGGATTTCAGGAAGCCATTGCTTGGCATTTATTTAATTTACTATGTTATTTAAGTTTTTAAAACTAAAAATAAATATATGTCAACAAAAACGTGGTAAAGATGCTATTTATTCACTGGACTCCATTTTGACACCCAGCAGTTGTCATTTTAGACATATTTGTGTGATTCTTTTTTTTTTTTTTTCCTCAGAAGGAAGTACCCTGGGCACTCTCTGGTACTCTAGGAGACAATACTTTTGGCCAACCACCTTATGATTAGTAGACACAGGTATGTTTCAGACGTAAAAGAAACGTTAGGCAAAAGTGAGCAGTAATTAAACTTCACTATCAAATGGATATTGAAAGTGATAAACAGGTGACTAGCAAACTTAAAAACATCTTCAAGGCTCTAAAGCTCCTTTCCTGAATTTCCTGATTTTATTCGCCTGAAATTCAGTTCATATTTATTTATTCTTCCATCTTTTTGTTTATTTCCCTGATTTAGAACTGAAATAGTGGTAAAAATATGCATCCGATTTAGTTACTATTTCATTCACGACATTAATGTTGTATTAGCTGCTGTACAAGCAGTTTGTAATAGTCCTCCAGGATTCTGGATTTAAAACCTCTTCATTTAATCTGGGATTTATGATAATCAAAATGTTTCTAAGTTTATCATACAAGAATATAATCATGGAATCTTAAGAAGTTTAGAGCCCCATAGAAATTGTTCATTATCATAGCATGTGCAGTCTCCAAAAATAAGATTTTTTTCTCTTACCCATAATTTTTGCCATTTATAATTTCACCATACTCAATTTTAATTAGGAATCTGATTCCATCATTGATGTTTCCCTGCTAACCTGCTAACAGATTTGAAGTCTTACCATTCCTCTTTCTCTTCTGCTGTATATCTGGGCAAGCTGAGAACAAAATCCAGTGACTCCCTCCTATGGTACCAGCTTCTAAAAACTGTTAATTTCTTCTTTGCTTGTCCACATATTTTGGTATACATCAATTTTTTTTTTCCTGTAGTTTTTGGCTGGGGCTGGGCTTGAACCCACCACTCTTGGCACATGGGGCCGGCGCCCCACTCCTTTGAGCCACAGATGCTGCTCGTGGTATACATCAATTTAAAAAAAAAATCTTTTTGTTTTCTTTTGTGGTTGCTTTTTTTTCCTTTTTTTTTCTTGAGACAGAGTCTCAAGCTGTCACCCTGGGTAGAGTGCTGTGGTGTCATAGCTCACAGCAACTCCAACTCTTGGGCTCAAGTGATCCTCTTGCCTCAGTTTTTCTATTTTTAGTAGAGACAGGGTCTTGCTTTTACTCAGGCTGGTCTTGAACGAGTGAGCTCAAGCAATCCACCTGCCTGGGCCTTCCAGAGTGCTAGGATCACAGGCATGAGCCATGGTGCCCAGCCTTGTTTTGTAGTTGTAATGGAATTGTTGGAAGGGTAAATTTAGGTATGTGTGTATTCTTTACTTGGCCATTAACCTCCTTAGCTGTTATTCTTGAAATATGTCCTGATCTGGAGTCTGCACAAGAATACTCAGAGCTAACAATGATTCATCACAACTCTGAACTTCAGCGTGTGACCAAGAATGGAAAGGGCTAAAATAGGCCTAACATCAACCATGGAACAGGAAAGCACTGCATATGATCCTTGTCATATTCAAAGCTCAGGAGGAAGCTCATAATTCTGAATTAAAGTAGGATGTCAGAATCAGTAGTTAGTTCTAGTAACTTTCAAGCTAATCACACAGTGGCCGCTATGGACTGAATGCTTGTGTCCTCCTGAAATGCTTATGTTGAAGTCCTAACCCTCAATGTGATGATATTTGGATTTGGGCCTTGAGAAGTAATTAGGGTAAGATTAGGCTATGAGGGTGGATCTCTTCTGATGGGAATAGCAGCCTTGTAAGAAGAGGAATGCATCTTTTTCCTCTCTCCCTCTCTCCCCCCTCCCTCTTTGCATGCACTAACTGAGGAATGGTCATGTGAGGACATAGTGAGCAAGCAGCCACCTGCTCACCAGGAGAGCCCTTACCACAGCTGCATCAAGCTGGCACCTTGCTCTTGGACTGGCAGCCTCTAGAACTGTGAGATATAGATTTCTCTTGGTTTCACCAAGGTCATTCTTGGTGAAACAGTCTGCTGTATATAATAGTCTTTCCTATAGACTTCATAGAGTTGCCAGCTCTTTGGTGAGCTCGGCATGCTGGACTTCAAGAGAGCACATAATCATGAGCAACAACTGGAGATTAAGTATAAGCAGAACATGTACTTGAAAGCAGTAGGCCTGACAGAGAAGCGTGGGCATTTCGGTCTTAAAGCTCCCAGTTAGGGGCATTTTGTGGAGTCGTTTACTAGAGTAATGAGAAGCTGATGAAACTCCTTAAGCAAAATCTTTGCTCGTGGTGAACACTGAGGGAGGGGTGCTGTAATGACTTCTGTGGCAAAGGGAGGAGTGTATAACTACCATGCCTCTTGTCACTTGAAAAAAACAAGCGAAGGAAGTGGGAGGCTGAAACAAGAGCGAAATGAGTCATGAAGTGCATAGGAGATAACAAAGTAAATGCAAGCAAAGCAAATTAGTCTGATAAGCAGTTTAGACTTGAAAGGAAACAGGGAGGGAAGGAGAGTGAATGGGAGGGGATCAGACTAGGGAAGGACTATTTTTTCCCCCTAAGATAAGAAGTGTAAATCTGTGTTCAGCAGGAAGTGAAAGGGCCAATAGAGAAGGGAGAAATAAAGTAAAACTAAGTGGACATTTTTTTTTATTATTAAATTATGGCTGCATACATTAATGCAATCATGGGGTACTATGTGCTGGTTTTATATACGATTTGAAATGTTTTCATCAAACTGGTTACTATAGCCTTCACTGCATTTTCTTAGTATTGTGTTAAGACATGTATTAAGAGGGAAATTTCTCAAAGTAGACAGGAAGGAAGGAGATCCAAAGTTCAGGGAAAGGGATTAACTTTGGACCCAAGAGGGAATGGAGTGAAATGAGATAAGAATGGTTCCAAATAAACTTGATGTGGAGGAGAGGGAATTGAAAGGAATCCAAACGGGACAGTATTTTCTTTTTCAAATCAGATACTTTGTCTTCTTTGAAGAGGGACAGGGCTGACATTTATTTCAACAAGGTAAAAATAAAATTGTAAAAACTGATATGGAACAGGATAATGATGTGAGTAAAGTTAACTAATCATCTGGAACCATATTGCTGGACGTGACAAAAATCTGATCTTTCAGACCTGGCAGACCATTGGTGGAGCTCACTGGAATTTTTTTTCATAATTTTTTCTTGTCGATCGCGTGCTGACATTCCACTCCAAAGTGCTATTAACAAGTAAAACATTATAATAAATAAGATTTTAGGGGTAAACAAGGATGAAGGTGATTAGTATGATGGAAAACAATTAAGATTTGAAATAGATTTTAGTATCCTGGGTATGCTACTGGCAGTGATCCCTCAGCATACTAAGTATACTCTTGACGTTCCATTTTTGCAACCATAAGTAGGAGAGTAATGATAGAGTTAATTGAGATCTTTTGTAATATTTATTGCCATATTACCATGTTTATTGTTGCTATTATCTAGGGAAAAAAACCTGCAACATATTTGTGACAAATTGTGCTTCTCAAAGATGGTCATGACTGTATCTCTCATCTCACAGAATCTTATTACAACATAGTTTTTATCCTCTTTCCACTGAGTGGTAAGATTTATATCCTACGCTCTTGAAACCAAGAAGACTTCTGGGAGAATTTTGACTAATAAAGTTCAGCAAAAGTGATGTTGAATAATTTTTTTCTTTTTATTTCTTTTTTTTTTATATTTCAGGATATTATGATGGTACACACATTTTGGTTATACAGTTTGCTTTTGTATATTTTAAGTCAAACTTACAGATATGCCTCTCAACCAGAAAATATGCAGTGTCTCCATGGGATGTATTTGTTGGGTGGAAATTTACTTATCCTTTGCTTCCCCCTCTTACCCTCTTGAATATCACTGGGTTTAGCTTCCATATGAACACAAAAGTGCTGATCAACTAGTTCTAATTCAGCACTGAGTACCTGTGGTGTTTTTCCATTGTAGCCAAACTTCACTTAGGACAAAGGTTTCCACTTCCATCTAGGTTGTTACAAAAAATGCTAGATTACCGTCTTTTTATGGTTGAATAGTATTCCATGCTATACATATACCACATTTTATTGATCCATGCATGAATTGATGGGTACTTAGGTTGTTTTTACATCTTTGAGACTGTGACTTGTGCTGCTATAAACATTTGAGAGCAAATGTCTTTTTCATAAAATGCCTTTTTTTCCTTTGGGTAAATACCTAGTAGTGGAATTGCAGGATCAAACGGTAAGGTCTACTTTTAGTTCTTTGAGTTATCCCCATCCTGCTTTCCACAGAGGTTGAACTAGTTTGCAGTCCTACCCACGGTGTGTGAGTGTTCCTTTTTCTCTGCATCCATGCCAGCATCTGTTGCTTGGGGACGTTATGATGTGAGCCATTCTCACTGGGTTTGGTGATGTCTCGGTGTACTTGTGCATTTCCCTGATGATTAGAAATGGCGAGCATTTTTTTCACGTATTTGTTGGCCATTTGTCTGTCTTCATTAGAAACATTGCTGTTCATGTCTTTTGCCCACTTTTAGATGGGGTTGTTTGATCATCTCATGTTGATTTGTTCTACTTCTTCATAGATTCTGGTTATCAGTCCTTTATCAGATGTGTAGCATGCAAATATCTTCTCCCTTTCGGTGCTTGTCTACTGGCCCTGTTGATTGTGTCTTTGCAGAAACTCTGCAGAAAATTTCCTGTGCAGAAACTTTTTAACTAGATCAGGTCCCGTTCATTTATCTTTGTGGTTGTTGTGATTGCTTTTAGGGTCTTCATAACTTCCTTGCCTAGGCTGGTATCTATAAAACTTCTTCCAATGTTTTCTTCTAGAATCTTACAGTTTCATGTCTTAGTAAGTTAAAGTCTGTTACTCAGCATGAGTTAATTTTTGTAAGTGGTAAGAGATGTGAGTACTATTTCAATCTGTTACATGTGACTACCCAGTTCTCCCAGCACCATTTATGGAAGAGGATTCTTTTATTTTGAAGACTAGGTCACAAAGGAGATTCAGCTTCTGCCCTGTCTACAGTGAGTCTGGAGGTCTGAGCTGCAATGTGAGTTAGACTACTTTCTCCAGGCCACAATGCTGTGAGGACTGTACCAACATGAAGAGTTTACATGGAAAAACTCTGACACTGTAGAAGAGAAAGATGCTTGGCCAGCCCTGCACCCTGGCCCCCCTTTACTACACTACATTTTAACCTGCAATCTGGTTACAGCTTTGTCAGAGACCCAGGAACACACCAGCCAAACTATTATGAATTCCTAACAGAAATCATGAGAAATAATAGCATTATAATAGTTTTGCGACTTTATATTTTTGTTTTGGGGAGATTTGTTTTATAGCACTAGTAACTGATATGATTATTTTTCTAACCTTTGTCAATTTTTTTATAAAAGGTTTCCTTAATAAATCAAAAGGTTGTGTTTACTGTTGCATTGTACCTATTATCTTGAGATATTTACTTTTAAGAGATGACTTTTTTTTGAGACAGAGTCTCACTTTGTCACCTCCAGTAGAGTGCTGTGGCATCACATCTCACAGCAACTCTTGGGCTTGAGCCATCAATCCTCTTGCTTCAGCCTCCCAAGTAGCTGTGACTACAGGTCAGCAGAAAGATTCTGCCTGTACGAAAATTTTTGTCGCTCAGCTTGGACTTGAACCCAAGCAGTCCACCCACCTTGGCCTTCCAGAGAGCTAGGATTACAGGTATGAGTAACTGCACCCCGACTAAAAGCTGACTTCTTTTCTTCTCATATTTATTGCTAGAAACTTATTTCCTTTGATCTGTGAGGGTTAAAATTCTCACTTAACTTTCTCATCCTTATTTCCATTTCTTCTAGAAGAAATGGATCAGGATTCCAGAAATGAGAGTGACAGCATTACTTTCTGGATAAGTATAGTCACTAAAATCAGCAACGCCTTCCTTCAGAATAAGCTTATTTGAAATTTCCTCTATATTATGCTAAAAATGCCTTCAAAGTATTTCAGTATATCCATCATCTGGAGATAATCCTAGTTTCCTGTTTATTCTCTACTTTTATAAACCTCATTATTTTGATCTGTTCTTCATATGGGGTTGATTGGTTGATTCTTCATATATTTTATTTTATTTATTTATTTATTTTTGAGATGGAGTCTCATTATGTTGCCCTCAGTAGAGTGCCATAGCTCACAGCAACCTCAAACTCTTGGGCTTAAGTGATTCTCTTGCTTCAGCCTCCCAAGTAGCTGGGACTACAGGCGCCACAATGCCTGGCTATTTTTTTTGTTGTAGTTGTCATTGTTGTTTGGCAGGCCGGGGCTAGGTTCGAACCTGCCAGCCCCAGTGTATGTGGCCGACGCCCTAGCCGCTGAGTTACAGGCACCACGCCATGATTCTTCATATATTTTACATTATAATTCTTTTCTTTAGAGTGCTCAGTGGCTTGTGTCATTTACATCAGTATTCTTAATATAGTTCTTATTTGCAATCTTGCCTTTTGTGGCCAAAGTTCTTGAAACTCAATCGCTGTGGTTATTTATTGAGTCAAATTGACTTTTTCTCCTTCTTCTTTTCTTTCATCTTTAAGAATTTCAGTTTACTTGTTTTCTAATTTTGTTCAGCACTAAATGAGTTACCTGTAATTAAAATACTTCTACTCACTTTTCATACTGTAAAGCTCATGGTCTTTATTGTAAATTAGCCTTAGGAAATATGTTTCAATAAGGAACAAAAAGGAAAGCAATTTTTCTGGTTTCCCTTCTCAGATATCCCCAGACTCCTTATTGAAAATGCTTTCAAGATAGACTCATGAGATGGTTGACTTTGCTTCCGGTATCTTCAGAGTTTACCCAGTGCCTCTTTCTCCCATTCCAGATGTCAGCTCCTCTCACCACCCTTCCTTGGTCTCAGGAGCCCCCTAGTCTCTTTCCTGAAAAGCATTGAAAAGGTTACTTACAAATTGTTGATTTACACTAAAAGACAAATGACTTGTCGTGGCATATGTTTAAACTTTTCAGTAATCCATTCCTTTTAATGGTAATAAAGAAATGAAGACCTCAGTCTAGATTTGTTAGTGCACGGGGAAAGTTTTCAAAAGTCATCAGGTGTTTTTCCCTGGGGTGGGGGGCCACAACAACAACAACAAAAACTTGTAGGCAATCTGGGTTTGAATAGACACTTCTACGATTCTTAGTTGAATGACTTCTCTCTTTGTTTCCTCATCCCCCAAATGGTGGTGATTATAATAGTTTCTACCCATTTGGGAGGATTAAGTGTGTCAATGCCAGCAGATTACTGAAGAAAGTGCCGGTAGGTATTGATAGCATGCCCCGCCTTTAGCACTCATCTCTTCTCAGCAGGGCAGAGATTGCTTCTACACACATGGTCACACCACAGGCTATGACCAGAACCAGGGGTGTTTAACCTTCGCTTTATACAGGAAAACTTAGAGGGCTTTAGAGTGATAGCTGGGTTATCACTTTTAGTGAGTCTGATTTAATTGGTTTAGGGTTTGCCTCAGTGTAGAGAATTATAAAGGTTCCCCAGGTTGTCCTAAAGTGCATCAAAGCTGAAGAAATGCTGGACTAGCCATGATTAATAAAGGCTGAATCTTATGGCTTTTCCTCACAGTATCTGGAAATCAGTAATAATACATCAAAATCACTCTGTGTTAGGTTTACAACTCCTTTTATGCCAGAAGAAATCCAGATAGCGATATCTTTATAATCTTAACATTTTTTTTGTTTTAGGCCTGGCTTAATGCCTCTTTGGTCCAGGGTATGTGGGTTGTGAAATTTGTTTCTGTCGTTTTACTGCTTTGTGAGCTATGAACATTGATAATGAACTTTACACATGTATATATACACTTTAGAAGTGGTGATCACATATTTTCAAGCCTTTTTTGTAGAGACTACTGCTTTGACCTAGTACCAGGGAACAGGATGGCTAATGCTCTCTGAATAGACACCTGTTTTGCTGTAAGGATTCCTTAAGCATGATGTCAGCGACTGACAAAATGAAAAATGGTTCTGTGATTCATTTCCAGTCTCAGGCTTATAGAAACACTTAAATATTTTGAAATGCCCTCCTACATCCTGTAATTGTGCTAACAGAACTGAAAGGATCTCAACCATCTGCGACTGAACCAAGGGTTAAAATATCATTCTCTATTTTCTTTTTCACAATTCACTATTGCTGTGAAAATAAAATTTACTAAGAAACATTAGATATGACTAATAGGCACATTTGAGCTTCAAACCTACTATCATACTTTGTTATAATTTGTCTGCACAAGTTAAAAAAAAATGTTATGTGCCCTTTACATGCCCCTAAACATCAGGTGAACCAAATGAAACAACAAATTCATGGATTCTTGGAAGCATTTGCAATTCCAGACCATGTTAGGCTAGTCATTAAAATCTTTTGTTCTCTTAATGCCTTTTAAACTTATTCCCAAGCAGTGTTCTGACTATGACTCACAGTCAGGGGATGGGGCCAGGGCCAGTAGACCTTCTCAGTGGAATGTGCTTTCTGTGGTATATAGATGCTTCTCCTGCTCTTTAACATATGAACTTTGAAGGCAACACAGAGTCAAGTCAGATGGCAGACACATGCTAATCCCACTGAGGAAACACGTTCCTTAGATTCAACATAAGCTTTATATCAGAAAAGAATGCAGGGTCCGCAAAACAACAGACTCTCACTGAAATACATAAACAGTCATATAAGGGCATACCAAAGCAGTTCAACTGAAATACTTTCTCAAAGTGTTTTCTAGCAAAAAGAGAGCAGCCTTGAAATTTTCAGAGGATCAAATATGCTTAACTATCAGATTTCATTTTAGGACACAACCTCCTGACTGTAATATTCATTATAAATTTGTTCATTCAACAAGTATCTAGAGAATAGCTACCAGGGGTCAGGTGTTAGGAGCTAAGACGTACTAATGAACAAGACTTGCAAATTTTCTGCTATCATGGAACCTATTAGAAGCGCCAAGAAAAAAGTGGTTACTAATTAAGTGGTTATAGAACCAATATGGAGGCTAAATCCATCCATCCACTGGAATCTGGAATAGTATAAACACACATAGAACTCTCTATGTGTGAGATGCTGTTCTATGTGTGTACACATAATAACTCCTTTAAACTTGCAACAATCAGTGAGGTAGTTCTATTAATAACTCTTTAATAAGTGAGGAAAATGAAATACAGAGAAGTTAAGCAACTTGCCTATGCTGACCCAGCTAGTGGGTGTCTGAGTGGGGCTCTCTTTTTTTCAGATGGTCTGGCTTCTGTTTTATATTTTGACCTATACTATGTATTATGGGCTAGTGATGTAAGTATCAGATAATGATTAAATTTTAAGATAAAGCATATATGTTTAAGTAATTTTAATACAATAATCCTTTGGTGTTTATTACCTGAAACAATAATATAGGTCAAGGAGAGAAGAGAATAGTAAGAGATCTCTTCATTTGGAATGAAAATAGGAAAAAAGTGCTACATTATGCGTTATGCTGTGACATTTAAAATATTTTTAGTTACATGAATTATACTTTTTTGAATATAGAAATGATTAGTGCTTACAGGAAATTTGTATATTACTTCTTGCCTCCAATATTATACTATGGAAATATATCATAGTAAAAAAATTATTTCTAAACCATATTCTCTAAAGCAGCTCTCCATCATCCCATCTTTTGAGGAAAAGAGAATTCTGTTTCTTGTTAGTCCCTGATGCCAATGTTATCCAGAAGGTGATATTTACCTCAGCCTGCCTGCTGATTTACGAACTCTTTAACATATCCAGAAAGATGGTCTACAAAAATCTAACTCATTGTTCAACAACCATATGAATCATTGGTATCCAGACAATAGTTGAAATTTCTCCAGATAGGTTACCATTCTTTGAAAGAGGAAATTATCTCAATGAGAGTGGGTGAATATTTATCCATTGTAGTGTTAGTGATAGCAATTTCCATCTCCAAGTCCTCTGTGTCAGCTTCTGAACAAGTGAGATAAATGTGCCAAATCATAAGGACTTGTGATTCCTGGGACATGTCACCCTAAAATCTCATGTTCATTTATTGTACCAGCATTGATTACCATAGCACATGATTTATTTGGTATGACTACAGTGCATTGTTGGAGGAAATAAATAATAATTCCCTGTATATAATTATCTGGCAGACTAGGTCTTTGACAGAGGAATTACCCATTTAAAGATGGATCGCAAATCCTGCTAGTTGCTGGAGTGTCTGAAAGCGGCTTCTTGTTCTTGAGTCTTTCAAGAAGCCTTCAGTAGAACAGATGATCATAGAGGTCATAAAGTTTAAATCCCAGATTCTGCTAGCAAAGCAGGACTGTTATGTATTTTTGATTACTTTCATTTCTTAGATCAAGGAAAGAGAAAAGTAAAAAGATAGAGAAAAAACCCAAATTTTCTAAAAACCACCACTATCACCACCACCACCACCACCACAACCACTGATAACAAGGAAATAACCAAAGTCAGGTGCAGAGGATGGCTATGAAGTGGAAGGGAGAGAGTGAAGGAGCAGGAAAGGAGTGAGATGGAGGAAGAGGGACCATGCAGAAATGCTACTCAGGGGTGCTAATGGAATAACTTGTCTAATCTGGTCTAATATACGATTCAGAGGACTGAAGGCTAATTTTCAGGTATTTCCATTAGAGATGGTGCAACATTAAAATATGTCTTAAATTTACTTTCCTGTGTTGAAATAAAAGAACGAAATAATAAGAAAGTCCATTTCCCTATTAAGGCCCTAATTAATGAAATGGTAGATATCGATGCTCTAAACATTACTTTAAATATTGTAACAAGATTTTTACTTTTATTCGTTTTATGATGAAATGCGTTCTCATGATTTTCCCTGAACTGATTTCTCTTTATATCTCGTTCTGTTTAAAACACAGAGCTATTTACCACTGTCATGTGAAAAGTCTCATAATAATGAACAATTATTGTTGATTACTATACGTTCAACACTGACCTAATGTGAATTTTATCATGAATTCCCATGAAAATTCTTTGAGTTAGGTGGTATTATTATTCTATTTCACAGCTAGGGAACATGAGGAAAAAAGAGGTTAGCAGTGCCACGATTATAACCAAGGCAATCTGATTCTATAAGTCGCCCTCTTAACAACCACAGTAAGGTAAAGAAAAAAAAAAAGGCAAGGAATAAATGCATGGAGTTTCCTGACACAAACTTTATAACTTTGGTTGATCTTTTCACCAAATTCAACATTCAAGTACTATTTCCCACTTGCCTTTTTGTGCCCCGCTGCACTGTGCTATCCAGGTGAATGACACAATAATGTATAATTTAGAAAGATAATGACATGCAAATCATTTGTCAATTTCCCATATATTGCAAACACAGGTCTGGATGTTTGGGATCCATTTTAGTTTTTCCAACCTAGTTTTCACTAAAGGTTAAATAACTTAGAATATATCATACACATAGACTTTGTGAGGTTTTTAAACTAACCTTAGCTTTCCTCAAAATGTTGCCTGTGTTATTAGGCAAGTGGCAACCACTTATTATATCAAGTATCCCATCTACCAAATGACGATCGTTTACCACAGATGAAAGGGAAAATGATGACCCTGTGTTTGGGTACAGTTCTCAGCTCCGTGGTAGGCAGGGAAATGAACACAGCTCTCTTTGTCCACTTTGAATAATTACTGTATGATGGAGACTAATCCCTGATCTCAAGTTAATAAGGGGAAGCTACCTAAATGCGTCTAATCTGAGAGGTTAGAGGTTTACACAAGTATTTAGGGATCAGCAATAGCAGGCAACGGTGACATAAAATTTTATTGCAGGAGTCCTTGCTGTTCGGGGGGATGCTGAAGTGGATTGAAACCCTGGGAACTGAGTGATGACCTGGATCCGTGTTTACACACTCTACCAGAGGGGAAAGCAAGGGAAAGAGTGAAACTGTTGAGTTGCGAGAAGGTTACAAATAAATGAAAAAGTAAACTGAAAGATGTTTTTGAAAGGAGAGTTTTCTAAGCCAAATAATTTTTCCCGGCACGTTGATAGAAGACTTTGTTGTTTTTACGTTGAGAGTCCACATTAAAATGGTTTAGTTATGCTTGCTTGCTTATAATTTTCTGAAGCTCATAATAAGTGTACTAGGAGTAGTTTAATTGCTGTAGTTTACATCAGAAAGTAATTAATAACATGGTGGTCAGTAGAGATTCTCTAAGACAGTGATTTCGATGTACCTCGGCACACTGGTGTCCCATGAGAATGTCTTAGGGGAGCCATGACAATTTTTAACGATCATTAATTAAATTATTTTCAAAAGAAGTTCAAAGCACTGTAAGTATGTTTTTTTTTTCTTTTTTTTTTTTGATCAACATAATTTAAGTGTGCCACAGAAGTTTAACTACAGGTTCAAGTATGCTGTGAAATAAAAAGGTTGAAAAACCCTTCTCTGAGATCTATAAAGTATGTGCTAATTTTTTTTTTCACTGTGCATCATTTCCCCCCCGCCCCTGGCTATGATTTCTTAGGAATAACATGGAGGTGACAAATTATGTTTTAAATTAAAATTTAATTTAAATTAAATTATTATTTCTTGCTTTTCATCTCCTTCTTATATATTTTTTCATTTGACTATTATCTTGTTGAATAAGGATTTTCCATCTTTATAATATCTATATTAACAGATATTTACTGAATTTGTAAATGTCTACAAGTTTTGCAATGAAATTGATGGTATAAGAGAATGTTACCACGTGTGTCTAACTGTAAATAAATGGCCATTACTGTTTTGTTTGTTTATAACATAAAAAAAAACTTCATTAGAAGACATCATTTTTTACTGAACATAAAGGCAAAGAGTAGTCATGTTTAACTTATTTAAAATGCAAACTCACAGGCCTTTTTCCAGACCTACTGAATTAGAGACCCTGTAGGTAGAACCCAGGAATATAGAGTTTAATGAGCTCCTCAGGTGGTCCTTATGCACTCTGACGTTTGAGAAGTGTTAGTTCACACCACTTTCATTCACATTTTCTTGGCCAGAACTCAGTTATATGACCCCAAGTGTCAGACAAGGGAGTTTTCAGAACACCTCTACCTTCTGGCACACAGACACGCCCAATCATTCCAGTCTTTGGCAAACAGCTAACTATATCTTATGGACATTAACCTTTCAGGAGAAAAACTAAATCACAAGAATGGGTGTTTTGAAAGACACTGGAAGTGTAGTGTTTGACCAGCAGTCGACCCAATTTTACTTAGTTTGATTGCTTTAAATCTAAAATGTTAAGGGCAATTTTATTATATTTTTGGCATTCTGGAAAAGTTTTCAACCAAAGACTTTATAGGGAAAAAGGATTCTAAGAAGATGTGTTCTAAGAGCAGGAGACCTGAATGTCTATTTTAGCCAGTTGCTAACGGAGTGAGTGACACAAGAAAGGCAGCCTCTCTTTTAAGAGATCCTCATTAAAATGGAGGCTTGCACACTGCAGTGACGTGAGGCTTAATGGTTTTATAGTTTCTGTGTTAATATTTTATGATTATAATTAAAGTGAATAATTAAATGAATGTGTATTAGGCTATTTATTTTATCCTTCACAAAGGTAGTTCCCAGAGATTAAAAAATGTAGTCTAGCAACAGAGTAATTAGCTACACAAATCAGTAAATGAATAAAACCACATTCGTGATTTTGTTGTTCTCCCATAAATTTCATGTTTCAGTTTTAAAATAAATTGTTAACCTGTTAAAATAACTAATTCACAACTTAAAACCATTTCTGATGGCATTATGAGGCAGACCATATAGCATCTATTATTCATACATTTTAAGTGTTTCCTCAATGTTTAAAAAAATAACTGTTTATTACTATTTATCTTCAGTTCCTAGAACCATACTTAGCAGAATAGCGTGCAATGTACATTTGTTAAGTAAATGAAACAAAATATTAAAAATGTTAAGGCCTATGGTTTAGTTATCGCTCAGAGTATCTCCTTAATCATTCTCTAGGGTTTTATGCAGCCAACAACTTCACGCCTTATATATCTAGTAAAGAGTGTGGTCTATGGGAACCACCAGTGTAACTAAAGAAAGATAAGAAGAGCTCAGTGTGGGGCTTGGCGCCTGTGGCTCAATTGGCTAAGGCGCCAGCCACATACACCTAAGGTGGCGGGTTCGAATCCCCAGCTCGGCCCACCAAACAACAATGACGGCTGCAACCAAAAAATGGCCGGGCGTTGTGGCGGGCGCCTGTGGTCCCAGCTACTTGGGAGGCAGAGGCAGGAGACTCGCTTGAGCCCAGGAGTTGGAGCTGTGATACCATGGCACTCTACCCAGGGGGATAGCTTGAGGCTCCGTCTCAAAAAAAATAAAATAAAATAAAATAAAATAAAAAGCCTCACTACATCCCCCTGGGATGAGACCTTTGAGCTCTGAGAGGTTAGGAAACTTCTCTAAAAATATACAGTCAGTGAACAGTAGGGGCTGAGGTTTGAACTCAGGTTCTCTGGGCTCCAGAGCTGGGTGTTTGGTTGGGTTTTTAACTCCTAGTGTACTGTCTTAGGTTAAGAAAACTCAGAGGCATTAACAGTAAGGGGGAATAATGTTAAAATTATGATCATCAGTGACAAGCAGAAGGGGAGGGGCATTTCCTTATAACGCACAACAGATAATGCAAAACAGTGGACCACCCTGAAACCAGAAAACCCCACAATCATTTCTACCAGGATAGGAATCTGAACCTACGTGACTTTAGTTCCTATTCTCACTTTGCTTAGTTCAAAGGTATTAATATTTTCATGGAGGGTGAAGTTCAAAATAGCCCAGGAAACAGAAAAGAGACCCCACTTCCACAACCTGGCCTCCATAATCATTAAGGACCAGTGAGGATTTAACAACACCACCAAAAAAAAAAAAAAAAGCCACCCAAATCTTGGGTGCCCCAGGGGGTGCCTGGGTCTGGCAGAGAGGTTGGCTGCTCTATCATTAACCCCAAGGATGAGCTGAGGAGGGTCTGAAGTAGACCGTAGACCCACACACCCCTCAGCCGCCCCGCAGGCCTCAGCTGGGGATGCCACCCGCGTGACACCCCGTGCCTCTTCTCCGGAGGTCCCAGCGTCAGTCAGCCCTGGGTCCTAGTGGTTGGAGATTTAGGCAGGGCGCATAGTAAAGTTTAGCGTCAACGCGTGGCTCAAAGATAAGGAAAGAGGGGTAAAAGAAAACAAAATCGCGGCCTGTTCCTCAGTCCGTACTCCATACTTCGCACCACGGCCCCATCCTCTTGAAGCCCGGATCCCGCTCGGATCCCTGCAAGCTCCCGGGAGCCTCGCAACCTGACCGCGGCCCCTAGCTCTTACCTCTACGCGCCGGCAGGGCCGCTGGGTGCTGCCATCCCAAAGGCTCCCGGAGCCCGAGCGGCCCAGGGCCAGGATCGCGAAGTGGAGGAGTCGCGGGGTCGCCCGGCCGCTGCAGGAAAGTTTCCGTCGCGCCAGCTGAGCCGAGTGCAGCGGAGCCTGCCGAGTAGGCGGTGGGCCAGGCAGGAGCGCGCTCCAGCCGGCTCCGCGCCTCCCCGGGCACCGCGGCTCTCCGGATCCTGGGCTCCCTGGGCCACTCAGCCAGCCCAGCCCTACCAATCGCAGGCCCTGCTGCCCGCAGCTCCGCCCGCCCGGCCTGGGACCGAGGGGGCGGGGGCGCACCTGTTTAGTGGATCGACCCCCTCCCCCCCAATCACCACGCCCAGGCCGGACTAGGCCGGACCGGCCCCCTCTGCTTGCAGGCACACGCCCCCGCTCCGGCTTTGGCCGGCGATCCAGGCCGGGCTACACTCCTCCTGCCCTCCCGGCGTGCCCGCAGGAGTTCAAAGATAACCCAGCTTTAGTCCCGGGATTTGAGGGTGGGACTGAGGAGTAGGACGCGACTTTACTACTTTCACCCCTCCTCTATCTTACGGCTTCCGACTCCCGCGAGGGTCCGCGCGCGTCTGCTGGCCCTTGAGTCTTTCCGCTGTTTCTGCCTCCCATATCTCCATCTCAGGGCCCGGCACTGATGCGTGTACCAGAGCGTTAGAAGAGAACCGCAAGGGGTGTCACGGGAAGGCACCTAGAACTTCCACCAACCTAAATTTACGATGACCCCAGCTGAGGGGTGAACTTTTCGCCAATGCTTGCGATCCGCTTGAACGGGTCCCCCAACTTCTCTTGGGGACACAGCAAATAATAAAGCTTGACGGTTTTGTTGTCCCATTTTTCCAGATAAGAACACTGAGGCTAGAGGGGAGCGAACACTTTTCAGATCGCGGTGGCGGGACCACGGCACCTTTTCAAACCAAGGGTGAGTTTGCAGAGAGCGCCCGGCTCTTCTCCCCAGCCCGGTACGGCTGCCTGGGTTCGCCCCACCTCGCCGTCGCCTCCAGCCTGGTCCCGGAGGCCCCGGCAAGTGCGCGGGTAGAGTGAGGGCAGGCCCACCGTCCGCCCGGCCTTACCTCGGTAGCAGAGCGTATCCTCGCTGAGCACGCCGGCAGGAGGCCCCAGGAGGGGGAGGGAGGCCCAGGCTAGGGCGCGGGAGGCCTCGCCGCCGGCTCCCATCCCGGACGGCTTCGGCCGCGCCTCGGCCCGCGGGCCTTCCACCCTCCGCCGCACCTGTGGGGCCAGCACTGTATCCGCGGCCTGGACCTCAGGGGTCGGTCCTGGGTCAGGTCCCGGCTGCAGGGCGTGCTGGGTTCCCTGGGTTCCTTGGGCTGTCCCGGCTCGGACTCCTACGGCCAGTGGCCCAGGCTCCTGGCGCGTGCGGGTAGCGCTCGGCAGGGCGCTATTTTTAGGGAGAGCTGCTCTCCCAGTCGGACAGACAGAACCAGTTAATTCGGCCGCTGGGGAAGGGCCTGCACGGGGAGCTCCCCGGAACGGCAGCCGCGGCTCTGCTGAAAGCTGATCCTTCACATTCCTGCCTCTCAGAGGCGGGAGGGCGGGAGGACGCCTCTAATTCCAGCGGGAGGCTGGCGTCCTTTCTGAAGGCAGCGCGTGGGCCCCAGTGCTCGCCCAGAATGGGGATCTTTAAATTGCCTCTGAAATCTGACCTTCATGCTGAAACCTTCATGTTGACCCCAAGCCTCAGACGATGTCTCACAAAATGCCCACCTACAGTCCCACACTTCCTACTGATCTTTGGCACTGGGAAAAGCCTTCCAGAAATGGGATCTGGGCTCCAACATGAGCCAGAAGCTGGCTCATAGTCATCACTCAGAAGCTACTTGTTAAATGAAGGCAGGAAGGAGTGAATCAGATACCAAGGTTAGTCTTCAGAGCCAGAGCAATATGCAACAAATGGACACGGTAGCCTCGAAATCTGACAGTACATTTAATCCAACACTTTCCAGCTGTATAACCCTGGCAAGTCATCCCACCTCTGTGCCTCAGTTTCCTCTTCAACAAAGGGGGGGTTTTAGGACCCCCAAGAAATCCTTTTGTAAACAAAAGCAATGCATGGATGCTCATGAGATGAGTGATGGAAGGGATGCAAAGATGAGTATGACATGGCTCTGCTAGGAAGTCACCAGCTCTTCTAATTCAAGGGAACAGGTGCTGCTAAGCACCTACAAAGGTACGCTAAACCATGTGGTATTGGCCTAAGGGTAGATAAATAGGCCAATGGACTAGAACAGAGGCTGCAAAAATAAACTCACACATGTGTGGAAACTTGATGTGTAGCCTAGGTGGCTCTGCAGGGCAGTGGGGGAAGGGTGGACTTTTCTGTAAACAGTGCTGGAGTGATTGGATGTCCATATTAGAAAAAAAATGAGATGGAATCCCTACCTCACACCAATGCATAAAAGGTCAATTTTAGATGTACTGAAAACTAACACACACACACACAAACCTCTTAATAGGAAAAGATAATCTTTTTTTCTTTTTTGAGACAGGGTCTCTCCCTGTTGTCCAGTCTGGAGTACAGTGACACAATCATAGCTCATTGTAATCTGAGCTTGAGCAACCCTCCCACATCAGCTTCCTGAGTAGCTAGCTAGCACTACAGGTGTGCCCCACCCCACTTGACTAATTTTTTTTTTGTAGAGTCTTACCATATTATCTAGGCTGGTCTCAAACCTCTGGAGAAGCAAACCACCTGCCTCATCCTCCCAAAGTGCAGGGATTGCAGGTGTGAGCCATGCGCCCAGTCTGTCTAAAAGAAGAAAAAAATTCCTGCAAATCACGTTGGGGTAAGAAAAAAAAATAATAATAATAATAAGACCAACAAATGATAAAAAGCACAAGCCATTAAGCAAAATATTGATACTTTTAATTAAAATGTAAAACTTCCATTTATCAAAAGAAGCTGTTTACAATACAATGTCCAAAATATACAAAAGCCTTCTACAAACCAGTTTTCAAAGAAACAATGGGAAATTGGGCAAAATATATGAACAGGCAATTCACAGAGGAAACATAAGTGGTCAAAAACATATGTCCAAATAGCTTTGCTGTAAGGTGAGAAATGCAGAATAAAACCACAGTGGTTGCCATTTCACACCTGTCAGATTGGCACAAAACCAAAGTGGGACAGCAGGAGTCTGGAGCAGAGAGAAGTCTCATACACTACTGGCAGGAGGGGAAATGGGTGCAGCAGCCAATCTGGAAAATAATTTGGCAGTGTCTAGAATTGTCGAAGCTGCACATACCCAGTGTCTTCACTTTGGGGAGTGTCTGCACTCCCTAGAGTCTTCACTTTGGGGAGACACCTAGAGAACCCCTTGCTCATTTCAACAGAGTTTATACACCTACTAGTAAATAATCTTAAACCGCATCAACGTCCATCAGTAGAAGAATGCACAAATAAACTGTGGAATGCTGAGGCAAAAATGAAAGACAAGTTTGCTATGAAACTCAGATCTCAAATGAGGGGAAGGGATGTTGCAGAAGATGAAATTTGCATAATATCCTTCATAAGGATTTTTAAAACATGCAGAACCAAACGCCATGTCTTGCATAGGAATGCTCAAATGACGTAAGAGACATTCAGAGGAATGATAAGTACGTTATTCAGCAAAGTGTTTACTTCTGTGGGTAGAGGGAGATGCTTGATGAGGTGGGAGGAAGGGGCTTCGCCCATCTCGGTAAGGTTTTATTTCTTCATCAGAAAAGGAGGTGCGTGCTATTTGTCCTTTATCTTTTTTTTTTTTTTAAGGTGCAGAGCAAGCATGGGAGGAGGCCTGTAAAATCCAGTCCTGCTTTCAGTCTCCTTATTTTAATGTTCTCCTTGTATCTGGGAAGTACTCACCACAAAGCCTGGCTGATGGTGAAGTGCTCAGTAAATGTTAAGAGCATGAACTGCCCCAGACAGCACTCTCCGCTGGGGTCCTTCACACCCTAGTCCCAACCAGCTGAGACTCACCTAAGCACCACCCTGCAGCCAAGTCTCCCAGCCTCCCAAGTCTCTTATGCTCTGTGTATCTGCACACATTATTTGCTCTTCTTAGAACGCCCGTTCTCCCCATCTCTGCCAGGCTAGTCCCTGTTTCTCCTGTTACAATCCAGCTCAGGCATTCCAGCCTGTGGGACGCGCCGGGTTCCTACGGCATCTGCCCACTACATTGTCCATATTTATCACATTGTAGATTGTTGCACCTAGATATGAATCTGTCTCCTGGAGCAGATTGTGAGCTTTTTCAGGTCACAGACCTTGTCTGAGTCACCAATGCGGCCCCATCATCTACGTAGGGCTCCTGGCCTGAGGAAGGCTTGTCGAATGAATAAAAGGGTTGAGTGGACCCAAATACTCAGAAACCAAGAAGTTCTGCCACACTGTCAAAGGGAAATAACTCTACCAGCTGCTGGACTGACTGCTTGGTCTTCACTGAGTGTTCCTGACAGTGACCTTTTGAGTGAGAGTGTTCTGTGTAAACAGCCAGGCTGAGCTGCTTGCCAGCTGTGTACCCCTGTGTGCACCTACCAGCCAGGTTCCTCCAAGCCTGTTTCTGGGTCTCCACACCCAGGATGTGGTTAGAGCTTATCACAAGGGGATCCTCCTTATTAAGAGGATCAGATGACATCACAATGGCAAAATGCATGGTCCCGTTCTTGATACAGGTAGCAATTATATGATTACTGGTCAAGAGGAAGATGTTTGCTTCACAGATGAGGGTGGAAGGAACCCATTTGGGTTACTATGCATGTAGGAGGCGATCAAAAATTCCAGGGAGTATTTTCCAATTGCAAACAAAAACATGCGCCTGGAGGCTGCCCCAGGAGATGGGAGAGCCAAAAGCAGGTTCCAGATGGGGGCTCCTTCCTCCTGTCTTTGGTCCTGCTCTGCTACCCTGAGAGACTGTGCAGCATTTCAGAACCACAAGTCCTCTACTCCTCCCCATGTCCGCTCTGGCTCCTTCCAGTCTGTTCTCACACGTAGTCCAGGGATCCCAATCTGGACCCATCTTTTCCTTGCCAGCTTCCATCTGTAGGGGCAACAGAGCCTGCGGCACCTTCCCCAAGAGATGCGTCTGAAACAATTTACCAAATGCATCATCTGCACTATATATGCAAAATCCACATATGTCCACTCGTCGGGAGCTTCCATCAAGCAATGTACAGGATAGCAAATTGCTTATGGCTCAGACTCTAGACAATGAACTGGCCAATGTTACATGTGGTACAAACAAAAAAAGAAGTAAAGCTGACAGGGCTAGATGGTCACTGGAAAAGAACAACACTGTGTGCTTCAGGGTCCCGATGAGACTTTCTGAGCTATTGAGCCAATCTTCTTCGCTCCAGATCTCTCTGGACAATGTAATGTTATCTCAATGACATGGACATTAGCTATGATGGCTCTTTGTGCCATGCAAACAGCCATGCCCGGCATGAATCCCACCCAGCTTATTAAAGTCAGTCATGTTTCGTAATGGCTCTCAGGAAAGGTCCCCAGTGACCTCCTTGTTGGTAAAACCAAAGGATACTCTTCCATCTTCATCTCACCTGACAGCTTGGTAGTACTTAACCCCAGGGAACTTATGCTCTGTTCTGTCTCACCATACGCTCCACCTTGGTCCCCTACTTCTCTGGCTACCACATCTGACTCTATGTGTCTGTGGAAGTTGGAGTTGGAGACTGTCTGAGCCTCTCTTATCCTTTTAGTCTCTTCACAGGCAACTGCAACTGCCCAAGCCATGGCTGTCTGCGCAGGCGACTCCTAGGTGTTTCTCTCTGGCCTCATCTGGGTACTGTGGTCTTTTGCCTGCATTCAGGTAAAAACTGTGCTGATTCCTTGGGTCCACCTGGCCCCTCTCCCCATTATGCTCTATTGGTTTTTCTTCATGAGGTTTTCTTTTTTTTTTTCTTTTTTTTATGAGATAGAGCCTCAAGCTATCCCCCTGGGTAGAGTGCCATGGCATCACAGCTCACAGCAACCTCCAACTCCTGGGCTCAAGCAAGTCTCCTGCCTCAGCCTCCTAAGTAGCTGGGACCACAAGCGCCCACCACAATGCCAGCCGTTTTTTGGTTGCAGCCATCATTGTTGTTTGGCAGGCCCGGGCTAGGGATTTGAACCCGCCACCTTAGGTATATGTGGCTGGTGCCTTAGCCGCTTGAGCCACAGGTGCCGAGCCCTTCATGAGGTTTTCAAAGCACAGAACCACTCATACCACCCCTACTTCTGCTTAAAAGCTTTCAATGGCTTCTTGTTGCCTTCCTGTGACCTACCAGGCCCTGGTTGGCCCCTGCCCGCCTCCCCAGCCTCACTTCTTGCCATCTTCCCCCTCCCTGTCTGCCTTCAGCCCGTACAGCCAACTTCTAAGTCCTCCAATATGCAGCACTTCTTCCCATGACACAGCCTCTGCACTTCAGGTTCCCCTCTCTGGACCACTTTCCTCTGTCCCCTCCTCTCCTTGGCCCAGCTAACTCCTTCCAGTGGAAGTTTAATGTCACTTCCTCCAGGAGGCCTTTCCTGGCCTCCCACACCGATGGCCTGAGTCATTACAGAGCTTGGCTGTACCTTCACTGTGTGATCACTGGGTGAGTGTGTCATGCTCCTTGGGGCTGGGCGTCCCTGAGCACAAGGATCACACCTACTTTTCCTCATTGCTACATCTCTCCCCAGCCCCAGCAAAGGCCCCAGATCACAGCAGGTGCTCACTGAATGTTTGTTGAGTGAATGAGTAAATCCATGTCTGCTTGCACGCCTCCCTTGACAGGCTCTATTTATCACTCTTGAATACTGTTCATTGCCAGAAATTTCTAAATCTACGTCCATTGATATGTGCGCAAGTCTGAATGCTTTGCCGGGTGCTTGGTGTGTCCTGTCATTTAATGCTCACAACCACCTCTGAGAAGGTTCTAGCATTATCTGTTTCCATTTGACACTGAGGAAACTGAGGCTCAGAGAGTTTAAGCAACTTGCGGAAGATAACGTAGTATGTAAATGACAGCCTGTACTCAAACCAAGGTTCCATTCCAAACCCTAGGCTCTGTAGCCACTTTGTAACCACACCACCCTCTCCACGCATATATTTTACAGTCACATAACTAACTGATAACTTAATCTCCTACTGGGGTGCTGGCTCTTACATGAGGATGCAGTGAGACTCCAAATGACAACTGAAGCAGGTATGGTGAAGACGCAGGCCCACAAGAATCCTGGGGCAGGAAGGCATGAATGGCAGGTGGGATAGAGGGAGGCTGCCATGCAGTGTGCTTGAGGAGCAGTCACAGTCACAGAGGATAGGCAGCAGAAACTTTGCTTCTGCCTGTCCAGTGTTTGAGAATTTAATACCCAGAGAGAGCTATGTTGGTGTCAGACACTGTGTATGGAGGTAGGACCAAGTGGTGCTGAACAGAAGAACGGCTCTGCTTTCTGGGAAGGATCTTTGATTCCGCCCACCCCAGCTGTCCATGGATTCCTCAAGTGCCTAAGTCAATGTGAAAGGGTCCTCTCTGTGCCAGGCTCTGGGGTAGGCATGGGGACACAGATAAACAGAACAGTGAGATGCTCACAGGTGTGGGGAGAAGAGACGGGTAACTGCCTCCAGGGTCCACAGGCACCACTGTGTGCTGCCCCTGGGCCACGTGCAGCATGGTCCCAGTGTGCTGCTGAGCACAGCTGGTAACTGGGTAGAGGTGCCAGGGTAAAGGTGCAGGTGGATGGCCGTGGAGCACTGATGGGAGCCTTGGGTGGGGCAGGAGGGGTAGCTCCAGGAAGGGCTTCCAAAGAGAGACCTATGAGTGTGTCTTTAAGGAGAAGAGATAGAAAAGTTAGCCAGGCAAAGCGTGGCAGCATGGAATGGGCCTGCATGCTCAGGGAATCACAGCCAAGCCCTGCTGGAGCATCAGGTGTGAGGGAAGCAGCCATGAGAGGGGGTGGGGAAAGAGGCAGGGCTGGGTTGTGGGTCCCTAAATGTTATCTACAGGAGCTCAGACTTGGGGTGGGCGGGGGCTACTGGGAGATCTTAAGCAGGGGAGGGACATAGCAAACTCTGGAGTTTTCCAAAAATCCCTTCATCTAGAAGAGATGAATGGATTCAAAGAACAGGCTGGAAACTAGCAGGAGCATAATCTAGGGAGTGACCAGGAGGCCAGGAAGGGAGACCAGATAGCTGGGGAGAGGGGTTGGTCCGAAGGAAGATGAGAGGCCAGCCCTGGCACCCTCGTGCCTATAATTCTAGCACTCTGGGAGGTCAAGGCAAGAGGATTACTTGAGCTCAGGAGTTCAAGACCAACCTGAGCAAGAGTGAGATCCCATGTCTGCTAAAAATAGAAAAATTAGCTGGGCACAGTGGCTACTCAGGAAGCTGAGGCAGGAGGATTTCTTAAGCCCAGGAATCTGAGGTTGCAATGAGCTATGATGATGCCACTGTGCCATAGCTGGATGACAGAGTAAGAATCTGTCTAAAAAAAAAAAAAATAAAGGGAAGATAAGAGATGGAATAGTTGCTGGAGGGGAATATTTTGGGCTTGGGGTGATTGTGGGTGCTGTGATGTATACCCCACACCCTCCTCTGAAATAAAGGACTCACTCTCCTAGGTGTGAGGAGGTTGCCGGAAGAAGTCCCTCAGTGATCAGCTTCTTAGAGCTGCCTTGCTGAAAGGTAACACCTTCTTCCTGAGGTGTCCTACATCTAGTGACTGACCAACCTAGGGGGCATAAAAGCTCATGACACTAGTCAGGACAGTAAGGGCCATTCCAGATCTGGGCACAGGGTGGGCTGAGACCTGGGCTTACTACACAGCAGCCCCACTCCTCCCTCTGCTTGGTAATGCTTCTGCTCCTGCTCCCTCACCTCTCCTCCCCCTCCAGTCCCCTCCCCTCCCCTCCCTTGTTCCCTCGCCCCTCCTCTCTCCTCTCCCCAGTTTTTGAACCCAAAAGCAGTCCCTGCTAAACCTCCTGCACACTAATACCTCTCAGAGCCTGCTTCTTGGGGAACCAGATTGGTAACACGGAGGACAGGAAACACTTGCTATATGTCCCAGCTGGTGGGAATGACCCTCAGAAAGTATGACTTTGAAGCTGCCAGAGAGAGAGGCAAGCAATACTCAAGGAACAAGCAAGGTCTGGGGAGGGTGGAGAAGCCAGCTTGTATTGAGACAGAAGCAAAAGTTGAAGGCAACTTGGGGTGGAGTTGAGGTCAGAAATGGAAGGACTCATGGGTCTTAAGGTGTTTTTATTTTTCCCCCCATGTAGCCTATACAGCCAGAAGTAAGGTTGGCTGCAGGGAGAGAGATAGATGGGAAAACAATTACATGAGAAAGTAACTACCACAGTACATGATAATTATTGCAACAGCAGTAGTAAAGAGTACAGGGCCTTGTCGGGTGGATAGGAGTTTGCCAGGCAGTGTACCCATACAGGAAAGTCATCCAAGGCAGAGAACCCAGCTGGGGATGATGTGAGGGGTTGGGGGATAGAACTGGCAGATCAACTACAGGATATCTAGTTAAATGCAAATTTTATATAAATAATGCATAATTTTTAGTGTAAGTATATCCCAAATATCATATGGGATATACTTACACTAAAAAGGTATCCATTGTTAACCTTTTCCCACCAGTGGGTCCCCTATACTCTGGCCCAGGTACTTTCCAGATACCATCTTATCCCTCCAGTGGCTCTCCAGTGTCCAAACTTTCAACTGGTTCTCATCATTGAGTTTAAATTTTAAAAAAATTTTAAATCCCCACATGCCCAGTTGGTCATTTCTCCATTTCCTAAACGTCAGTCACCCTCTCAACCCCATTATCCAACCTTGAACACCCCCTCTTTACTCTCCTGCCTCTGGGATTTGGGCTCAGGCTGTTTCTTCTCCCCACAATGCCCTATACCAAGTTCACTCTCCCAAGAAGCCTCCTAGCTGTATATCCCCGTGGGTGGTGAAGGTTCATCACTGTGGATCAGCAGCGGCAGAACCATTTTACTGCTCTGATTCTCCATTTCCCTGGTTCTAAGACGATACTGTCTGTCCCGTCAGGTTGTGAGGGAATGAGAGACGTTTGGAAAGCATCAGACACACTCCTGAATGTCATCACTCTTCCTGCCTACATCACTGCGTGGCACCCAGAGGGCACAAAGGCACGCCTGCTGATTTGAATTGACTCAAAGGTCCTGAGCTTATACAATTTAACTTGCTTCTCAGAATCACCATACCCATCAGTGGAACTTGGGCAAATTCAATTTCCCCTATTAAGATGATCTGAAAAGAGATGATTAATGAGGTTACTGCAATTCTGGTTGTATAATAAGTTTCTCCCCCAGTTCACAAAGGGCCAAACCAGCTCCCCACAAAGGACTTGTTTTGGAAGCAAACATGGCGCCTGGCCGCTCCAGCTCAAGGCAGGTAATATCTGCCATGCACGTTTCTTTCTCAGGCTCTCCCCATCCCAGACCACAAAAGATGATTTCTTATAACCATTAGCATAATTACCCAACTGCAACGCTATAGAGCAGCGATTAGATGAGCCTGTGATTTTCGCAGTTATTTGTCTCAAGTAAGTCACCTGAAGTTCATCTGCCATCAGGATTCATGGCTGTGTTCTGTAATCGTAGGGAATTATTTTGCTAATAACAGAGGTACCTTGATCTAATTTAGGTTTAATACTAGGAGGTGCCCTCCCAGAATAATCGGCTTCAGGGCAATTCCAATTTCCATGTTTGTTACACGTTCTGGATAGAAGATTCGATTCAAGGAGGCTGAAGTTACTTCTTTATCACCCAAAGTCATCTAGGGGCGAAATGGAATCCTACCTCTGCGTGTTTGTAGAAAAATGCAGGGAGAGGCCCAGTGACAGGGCTCTGAGCAGGGTGGACGCCCAGCCAAGGGGAATAACTGGAGGACGCTGATGGGTTAGGACCAGGTCAAGTTAGATCTGTAGCTAGGATTCCTGGGAGAACCCTAATTTTTCTCATATTCATTCTTTTATTCCATTTTTGGCATCTCTCAGCAAGACCTAGTCTCTGCTATTATTTAATTATGGCTAATGATAACAAACAGTTTCAGTCCTGCTTGAGGTACCTTAACCTATGTCAACTCATTACATTCTATGAGGGCGGTAGGTGCTACTATTATCCCCACCTTGCATTTGAGAAAACAGAGACAAAGAGGTTAAGAAACTCCCCTCAGGTCTTATAGCTAGTAGAGGGCATAGCTGGGATTCGAACCTTCCTCAAGTTCATATGCAAGAAATAAACCCGAGCCCACCAGGGATTGTTTAGTTGTTCAGAAATGAGAGCTCTCTGCTCTCATTTACCCTCACATGGACTCTAGGACAGGGGTGTTACTAGCCTGGTCTATAGGATTACCATGCCCAGAAGAAGAAACTGAGTCTCAAGAGGTCATTGATTTGGCCAAGGTCAATGCGGTGACCTCAACCGAGAATTTGGATTCTAAACCATCCACTGCCTGATGAAGTGGGACAGAGCACCTATAGTTTCAGCCGCTGGGGAGGCTGAGGCAGGAGGATCTCTTGAACCCAAGAGTTCAAGGCTGTAGCGGAATATGATTGTGCCGGTGAATTGTCACTGCACTCCAGTCTGGGCAACAAAGTGAGACTCTAACTCTTAAAACAATAAATAATTTTTTTTTTTTTTTTTGGAGACAGAGCCTCAAGCTGTCCCCCTGGGTAGTGCCATGGCATCATAGCTCACAGCAACCTCCAACTCCTGGGCTCAAGCAAGTCTCCTGCCTCCGCCTCCCAAGTAGCTGGGACCACAGGTGCCCACCACAATGCCTGGCTATTTTTTTTTTTTGGTTGCAGCCATCATTGTTGTTTGGCGGGCCCAGGCTAGATTTGAACCCACTACCTCAGGTGTATGTGGCTGGTGCCTTAGCCACTTGAGCCACAGGCGCCGAGCCAATAAATAAATTTAAAAAAGCAAAGCTAGTGCTGCCTTAGCTAAAGCTGGGAAGTCTGTGAAGTGTTTCTGAATGGCTTTGACAAGCCATCCTGCTCTGTGCCCCATCCTTGCTTTGGAAGTATTCCTCCTCCTCATCCCCCACCTCTTGCCCTAGAAACCAAGTATGCTTTGTTGTTGTTCTGTATTACCAAACAAAATCCACTTTCAGATTCCTGTTCATTCACTCATATGTTTATACTGTCAACAGAGGGCTGTGTGGTCAGGCAGGAAGGACCAGGAGGTAGAAGCAGCGCTGTCACCCATCCTCCCTGGGCACTGGGGGCAAAGCCTACTTGTTTTCCCATCTCATAAGAAGGGGGTGGGTTGGGCCAGTGCTCTTGAAACTGATTAAGCCACAGAACCTTCATTTCAAAGGAAAAATTTCAGGCAAGATCAATGTATCTATCAGATTGCCAGTGAGCTGCCCTGGGCAGAGCTGTGTTGGAGGAAGGTCTCTCCCACATAGACACCTCTGAGCTTCTCCTTGGACAAAGCAGGAAAACCACTGGCCTAGACAGAATCTATTGGCTCTTAGGGTTCTTAGAGCCAGGAATCTGGGATCTGTGGATAGTCACTGATGCCCAGCACTCTGCGTGTGCAACTAAATGCCACCCAGAGAACCTCAGTGGGACCCTCACCCCCCATCTCCCTGAACACCTGTGCTACCTTGTTGGTAGCATTAAGGCTGGACTCTAAAGGGACTTGCCACAAAGCCAGGCTGTGGCCAAAATCCTGCCTCTGGGGAATGAGCTCTCCAGGAGCCGGGCCACAGAGAAATGGTATCTGCCCCTCTGCTCAGGACTGTGGGGTTAGTCCATCCACTATGTTCCCTGGTGGCCAGAAAGACAGGCTACTCCCCACCCACTTGCCCATTTCTTATTTCTCTCTTGTCTTCTCCCTTTTCTGAAAACATGTTTATTATTCCTCTTTCCATCAACAAGGGCTGGCTGGTCACCAGCTTTCTGTTCTAGGCCTCAGGCTACAGGGAGATGAGGCAAACTTGGAGGCTGCCCTTAGGGCAGAACCTTCACCCAGGGACAGCTATGTCTGGAGTGATTGGTGCTGCCAGCACACTCACTGGGCTGGGAGGGCCTCCTGGAGGCAGTGGCCGCCAAGGGAAACCAGTGAATGAGTAGGAGTTAGCCTAGTCTGGGGAGGACTGCAGTGGAAGGAAACAGGTATTGGAGGCCCAGAAGAGACATGCAGAAAAACCCCAGGCCAGACTGAGGTCTGGCTGAAGCATCAGGTATATGCTGGGGGTCCATCAAGGATGGGGTGAGATAAGTTGTCTAGGACTCAGGGATCTGGAGGATGGACCCCAAAGGTGGTAGGAAACCTGGGAAGGTTTTAAGCAGTGGAGATGAGGGCCAAGCCTGTATTCCAGAAGCTCATCTGGCCACGTGAAGTGGCTCATGCCTGTAATCCTACCATGCTAGGGGGTGGAGACAGGAAGGTCCTTTGAGACCACAAGTTCAAGACCAGACCAAGCAAAAGTGAGACCCTAACTCTACCAAAAATAGGAAAAAATTAGCTTAGCATGGTGATGCATAACTATAGTCCCAGCTACTCAAGAGGCAGAGGCAGGAGGATCCTTGAGCTCAGGAGTGCAAGACTAGCCTGAGCAACATAATAAGGCTGTGTTTCTACAAAAAATTGAAAAATTAGCCAGGCATGGTGGCCCACGCCTATAATCCCAGCTACTTGGGAGCCTGAAGCAGGAAGAATGCTTGAGCCCAGGAGTGTAAGGTTGAAGTCAGCTTTGATGATGCCACTGATTTCTACCTGGGATGACAGAATGAGACTCTCTCTAAAGAGAAAAAAACAAAAACAAAAACAAAAAACAAGATCTGGCTACATACTGCAGATGGATGAGGAGATGGAAAAAAAGGGCTCCCCTTCCCCTTCTCACATCTTAACACGTACATGCTCCAAGCAGCCTAGTTCCCTCTGAGACCCAGCATGTGGCAGAATGAGGGGGGTTTGGGCTGTCAGCTGCTTATCCCAGCCTGGCCTGGCCCCCAGCCTCAAGGCAACCCTAACCTCTTCACTCCCAGAAACATGGGTCTGGAAGGGTTGGAAGTTCCATCTCCACTGTCTGGGATGCTTTGATTTCAGGGCCCTCTGAAAATGGCCAGTGAAGAGAAGCTTAGGCAGAGCACTGGCTTCCAGCCCCTTTCCAGAACCTTCTATCTGAATTCCAGCTCTGACAGGCCCCTTCCCCAGGTTCACAGCCCCTCTTGGCCCTGGGTGACTGTCCTTAGTGCTCCGCCGTCACCTGCTCTGCTGGGGAGGAGGAGGTCCTATCCCCAAACACAAGCTCTTTGTTCTACCCTGAAGCTTGGCCCTTAGCCCTGCACTGCTGCTGGTGAAGTTTCCCTGCCCTTAATGAGCCCGGGTCAGCTGAAGGATGAGGAATGGGCTTGAGGGGCTGGCATCAGGCGCCAGAGCACAGGTGACTCTGGCTGCAGCCTTAGACCCTGTCTCTTATCTGCTCAAATCCCTTCCATTCTTAACCAGGGGCAATCTTCCCCTTCTGAGGACATTTAGCAATGTCTAGAGACATCTGTGTTTGTCATAGCTGGTACTCAGTGGATAGAGGCCGGGGCTGCTGCTGAATATCCTGCAACGCACAGGACAGCCCCCACCACAGCAAAGAGGTGCCCTGACCATCAGGAGAGTGGAGGGTGAGAAGCCCTGCTCAAGGGTAAAGCCCCCACCCCCAGGTCCTCCTCTGGCCTGACTATCTAATTGCAGTCGCTCCCCACACTTCGGGTCAGGAACCTCCTGGGCCTCATTCTTACCTCTGCACCTCTGTTCAGCCTGCCCCTTGCTGGTGCCCTCTGGGTTGAGCACCACTCAGCTAAATCTCATTTCTCTCCACTCTCTTCTACCTGTTGGGACCCTCCCATGCTGTCTGCACCCATCTCAGCTACCCCTCCCAGAAGCTACCTCTGGTCCTCTGATCCCTTGACTCTACCCTTGCCTTGGTCAGCCCTTGCCCATTCTGCCTCGGCCTGATGCAAGGACAGGCACCTGGGCTTATCCGCAGTACATGGTAGGAGGCATGTGGGCTGTGCAGCCAGCAGGACCAGGGGTTAAATCCTGATGCAGCCAACCCCTAGCAGTCTGACAATGGGCAAATCGCCAGATATCTCCGTGTCTCGGTTTCCTGCTCCATAAAATGAGGATAAGTTCTCCAGTGAGAGAACTATGAGATCACACACAAAATGTCCCACACTTCCTTCCCTGTCCCCTAACAGTTTGGCTGGTTCGCTCCTCAAGGTGCAAGAGGAGAATGATTAGAATCACCTTCTTACTGCTCCCCCTGAAGCTGAGCTTGCCCTGGGCTGCTGGGAACGTGGGGGAACAGAGACCTCTAAAGCCACCACACTGGAAACTGGTTGCTGAGCAGTTCTGGTGATGCTTCAGGTGTACCCACCCCCAGTGTGCTGTATTGAGTGGAGGAGCCTTCTATAGCTCGCAAAGTACTTTTACTTGCATCGAGTCATTCATCCATTCATTATTCATTCAACAAACATGAAGCAAAACGTGCTGGGGCCGCAGAGATGAGGCTCTGAGGTGCTTAGCAGAGAGAAACACAACACACTGACTGGTAGATTGATGAACAAGGCCTCATGTGTGACAGGGCTGCCCCCGAGGTCCCCTGGTCTGAGTGGAGTCTGGGTGGGGTTCAGGATGAAGCCAGGGAGGCAGGAGGTTCAGGTAGGGGCTGGAAAGGTGCAGGCAGGGGTGGGGTGTGAATTAGGCCTCATGTGGGGCAGGAGTGTGAAGACACACTGACGGGAGCAGGGGTGTCAGGGATTGCAGGTGGACAGGGAAGCATTGTCTGATCTGGGCAGCTTAGTGGTGTGGCCCCTGGAGGAGGAGGAGGGGCACGTAGGTAGGACTGGGACTGGGGGGGGATGGAGAGAGAGGTGGCTTGGCTCCCAGGAGAATCTGAGGGGTCCGAGCTGAGAGAGTCAATCAACAGCCAGTGTTGCCTGAGTGCTCACTCTCTGCTGAGACAGTTCTCAGATTTTGAAAATAAGAATTAACACTGTCATTCCTCTCATAACCTGTGAGACCAGCACTAGCATAATCATCCACTCTCACAGATGGGTAAACCAAAACTCAGAGAAGTTGCATCATCTTCCCAGGGCCATGCACCTGCCGAGGGGTGAAGAGCTGGGGCAAACTCAGGCTGCCTGCCGGGCTCTGGGGCCTTGCCCAGACCTACCACTGAGCTGGAAGAGAACACCCTGGATTCTGCAGTTGGGACTCCAGAGGTGGCCTTGGTAAGAGAGTTTTGAGGGCAGGAGATGGTGTTGAGAACCATGTGGGCAGTGGGAGAGCAGAGGTCAGAGGGAGAAGGGGGGCTGGATGCAGGTGGGACTGACCGAAGTAAGAGGAAGGAGCGGGAAAGCCTCGGGCTGGTTAAAAGGCAGGAGGTTGAGGGACTGGTCCTCAGGCCAGCAGGAGGGCAGGGGACTTGAGGGAAAGAGGTGGAAACTGGAGCAAAGACACCTGGGGGGCTTGGAAGGGACCTTGGAGAAGCTGGAGGAGCTCCAGCCTCTCCCCCTGCCACACGCAGTAGGCCCTCAGCCAAGTCTGTGGGATCGGGCACTGCTGAGAGGGAGCTTCGCTGTGGGGGTGGCTACACAGCGGGCCCAGCAGGAGGGAAGAAGAGACAGACACACAGAGAGGTATAGAGTCCGAAGCAGAGATAGACCAAGGCAAAGGGAGAGAAATAGAGACAGAGACAGATGGAGACAAAGATAGAGAAAAAGAGAGTCTCTGGAAGGACTGTGGTGCTGTCAGAGACCCAGTCTGAAAGAAGAGCTCTCACCCAATGCCCTCTCCACAACAGAGCTGGCAGACGAGACTAAAGGGTCTCAGAGCAGGCCACCTGCCAGACCCCCTAGGCCATGGAGTCAGAGTCAGCACATCCTCTTCATCAAGGACAGGGCTTACCAGGAGGGAGGGTCTCCCCCTCCACCCGTATCCCTACCCTGGGAAAGAGGGTGCTAACCTGGGACAGCTCCCAGAGGACCCCTGAGTGGGATCCTGACCTCTGGCTTCAGGGTCCAGAGCCCAGTGTCTGCTCCCTCTGCAGACCCAACCCACCCTCCTGACCTCTGGCTATTGTCAGCTTCACTTCATGCTGTGGTTTGGGGCTCCCACCTGCACTCCACTCACTGCTGACTGAGCACCTAGGACTCCACCTTTAGCAAAGTCTGGGCAGAGGTGGGGGTGAGGAATAGCTACCCCCCTGCCCCCTACCATTTCAGGAACTGCAGGCCCTTCAGAACACAGACTTTTTTCAGAGTCTATGGAACCCCAGAGTGGAGCGTGGGGCCCCCATCCCCTCACGTGCTCACTCCCGGGCCTCTGCGCTCACGCATGCATGCCCATGTGCACATGCACAGCGGCGCTCTGGGAATGTAGGTCACGGCTGGACTGCCTCAAGCCCGGGGTGGGGGGGATCCAGCCATCTAGCCACGTGCTTTCAGATTGGACAGAATCTACTCCTCCCTCCACCTGCCTCTGCCCCCTGTGGCCCTGTGTCAATCTGACCCCAAAGCCTACCCAGGAAGTTTGTGTTGTTTTCCCAAGAATCCCGCTGGCAGAGACGCTGCAAGCCTGGCTCTGGGGGAAGGACAGGGCCCCATGTCTCTGGCCTGGGCAATATGAAGTCTACAAGACATGGAAGGAGGTGGCTTCCCCCTTGAAGCAGTCTAACGCACAGCCATGAGACATCCTAGCATGAGAGGCAAGGAGTGACCAGAGGGAGAACAGGTCAGCTGAGCAGGTCAAGGCCGGCCGCCTAGAGGAGTTGGCTGAACCCCAGCTGGGCAGTGGAGCAAAGGCTTCAGTGAGCCTAGGAAAGGAAATGGTTCTGACACAACGCTGTGAGGGCCCCAGAGGCTCCTACCTACCCCCCTGGAATCAGGACCTCTCGGAGGTTACATTTGGCAGAACCATCATAGACTCCTCTACAGAAAACCAATGAAGGGCCCTGCCAGCCCTTCAGACACGGCAAGCCCAGGACGTTTCATCCCCCCCCCACCTGTGTGGAAGGATGAGTTGGGGGACAAGTAGAGATAGAGGGCATAAGAGGAGGCAAGGCAGGTATCCACCGTGAGGCCTGGTTGCTCCTTCTCCCATTACATCATGGGAATGGTCAGGAGGCCCCTGGTAGACCCCTCCCCTTGGGCCTCTGCACACCATGGTGGCCCTGGGCTAGTACCAGGTTGGCTCTAGCCTCCCTGGGCTCCCAGCTGTGACTTCCTGGGTGGAATTACAGCTAGGAGGGCACAACTGGATCTCTGGAGGGCCTGGGGTAGGCTCTATAACCCAGAGAATGTCCACATAGCAAAAAAGAGCAGGCTGGGTCAGCTGGAGAAGGCCAGCCAGTGAGAGGAAGCTGAGGACACCCTGGGCCTGCCTTCTTGGAATGAGGAGGGCCATAGCAACAGCCCAACAACCTGGGTGTGAGGCAGGCCCCATCTTTACAAGGCCTGAGACCTAGGCTGGTACCTCTATTTCTTCCCCTACCAAGAAATGCATTTGGTGGTAGGACAGCTTGGAGGAACTGCCTGTGCTGTGACTTAACAAAGATCTGTGGCTCTGCACCGGGCCGCACTGTGGCAGTCATTATCCAGGGTAGTATGAGAAGCAGTGATTGGCCAGGCGCAGCGGCTCACACCTGTAATTCTAGCACTGTGGGAGGCTGAGGTGTGAGGATCTGCTGAGGTCAGGAATTCAAGACCAGCCTGAGCAGCCAGGGACTCACTCTCTGGGGTCCCTCAGCTCCTCTCCCCTGAGCTCCATCTTGGCTCTGACCACACATACCCCGCCCCAGCTCCAGGCACACCCCCACTCCCCAGCCTTAGTCCCAACCTTGCTATGCAGCCAGCTGCTCAGGCCTGGGGCGCGTGAATGATTTAAACCCCTTCCCATCTGGCCTCATTGTTCTTTATTGTCTATTCTCCTGATTTAGCCTCTTCCCAGAGTTGTGAAGGGAGGCTACTACTCACCCACGTGCCCAGCCGGGGAAGTGCATGGCTGCCCTAGTGCTGAGGCTCTTTTGGGCACAGAAAAGGGCTGTGATGGGGACAGGAGACCCCAGGGCAGGGGCTGGCAGGGGCATGGAGCGGAGAAGGCCCAGAGTGGCAGAAAGAACACAGGAGTCTGGGAGTCCTGGGTTTGAATCACAAGTGTTCCTCACTAGCCGAATGGCCTGGGGCCTCTAAGCCTTGATTGTCTCATCTAAGCAATGGGGTTGTTCCTTCCTCTGTGAATAGTCAATGGCCCTATTCATGTAGAACACTGAGTATGAGCTTGGTAAGTGAGGACCCAGCTCTGCCTCTTTGGCCTCCTTTCTTCACCTATAGAAGGAAAGCCCTCAGAAGGGAGTGTGGCCTGTCCTCTTCCTTCAGTTTCCTGTGAGGCCCAACCAGCCTAGTCCTGCACAGAGCCTCAGAGCAAAATGAAAGGAAGCTAGATTCTGGCCTCCCCTCCCCACCCCAGGGGGGCCAAGCTAGTGTCAGTTTCACGGGTGGGGAAACTGAGGCTCTGAGAGGGCCCAGGTCTTTGCCTATTTAGTTAGCTGTGCGGCAGAGCCAGGAGGAGGCCTGAGAGGGAGGGCAGGCCTGAGCAGGCCTGAGTTCCATCCTCAGAGATGGAACTAGAGATGGAACCAGCCCTTGAGAAGGGTCCAGCAGGCTTCAGTTCAGGGAACAGGCTCTGTGGTGGGACAAGCCTACAGGACTCTTGGTTTGACCATTTACTAGCTGCGTGGCTTTGAGCAAATTACTCAACCTCTCTGAGCCTCAGCCTTATCATCTCTAGCTTGAGAACGAGAATACCCACCTCACCAGGTCAGGGCAAATGGGAAGTAAGATGGTGAATGTGAGGTACATGGTTGGGCACACAGCTGTTTCTTTGGGATTATTTGATGATTATTGTCTATTTGTTACTGACACAAATCCCCTTAATGGCATTTTCAACCTACCCCACCTGGGGATCTGTAACATCAGGTACCCTGACAGCTTTCAGCCCCAAATAGCCCCTTCTTTGACCAACACCATCTCATTCCAGCTTATTTCACAGCTCACCTGCCCCAGCTGAGCTGACTGGTCCCTAAACTGCTTCAGCAAACACTCCCTGGGAGGCAGGCTGTCCCCAGACAAACTGAGGGGACTCCAGGAGGCAGCTCTGGCACAGGAATGGAGCCAGTGAAGACCCCGGGCTGCATAGCTGTAAGCAGCCTGTGTTCCGATCACTGCGCTCACTGTGTGATCTGGGCCAGTCACTTCCCTGAGCCTCAACTTCCTCATCTGGAAAAAGGGCCAATAGCCACCTCCCAGGTTAGTTGTGAGGATTCAAGAAGACAACCTAGGAAAAGGACTTTGCTAGGAGGCTGGCGTGGAGTAGATGCTCCACAAATGGCACTGGGCATTACAGCAGCAGCACTTGGAAATTTCACAAAATCACATCCATCTGCTCCTCTACTGGCATCTCCCAAGAGCCTCGGGGCAGATGTCCTTGCTGGTTATCATCAGGAAGAAACGGAAGGTTCCAAGATTCTGAGCTGCCTGTTCCACCCCCACAATTTCCAAAGCAACCAGCCCCTTCTGGAGCGTCTATCCCAGCGTCTGTCTGAGCCCAGCTCCCTGTTATGTGAATCAGACTCCCCCCCCAGCAGGTGTCCACGTTCTTTCCTGGGTCACTCCACTGGACCTCCAAGATGGCCTGGAAACAGCAGGGGAGGACTGACTGTGCCAATTTGTCAGAGGAGGAAGCTGAGGCTGATGGAGGAGCAAGGCCTTGGTCCAGGTCACCCAAAAACAACTGGGAGGCTTAGGCCTGCTCCCTCAGGGCACGGACCCTCAAGTGACAGCTAAGGAATTCAAAGTCCAGAGCGGGGAGGATACAGAGCAAGTTAAGGACAGGATCCAGCCTGTACTGTTCATTCATTCACTCACTCATTCATTCATTCATGCAATGAATAAGTATTAAGTGCCTTCTCAGTGCCAGGTACTGTGCAATGCCCTGGGCACAGAGCCGCAGACTGGACAGACCTCCACCCTCAAGGATCCTTGGTCTCAAGTGGGATTGAGGCCAGTGAGCAGCAGCAAAAAACACGCCCTGTCTGAGGAAGCACCAAGAATAGCTGGCCACATCTGGGCAGAGGCGGAACTTGTGAAGTGGGAGAAAGAGCAGGACCCAAGAGGCCATGGAGAGAGCACATTATTTTATAGTGTAAGAATTTCTCCCCCTGCTGCCACTGCCAGGCTCCCCCTTGTCCCATTATTTGGAAATTGCAAGGCAGATGGGGAGGATGGTTGGGCTAGACTTTTCACACAGCTCTACAGGCTGATGCCACGGAGTGTAGGGGGTAGGGAGTGTCAGTCTGATCTTGTCTGACCCTTCCCAATGCACACATGGGGAAACTAAGGCCCGTCTGTGAAGAGCTCTGTGGGTCTGTGCACAGTTTCCAAGCTCTCCTCTTCTCTGAAATTTGTGCCTCTGACTGTTGGGGGACAGAAATCCTGCATGCCCCTCCCCCCAGCTGTGGCCTAAGCTCTCCCTAGCCTTGCTCTGTGGGGCACTCACCTGAGGACCACCCAGTGGGGCTTTGCTCAGTCCTGTCTGCTAAGAGGCCCTGACAAGAAGCCTCAATTAACTCAGGCCTCCAGGACTTCAGTGCCAGCTACTGCAGATCCCCCACCATGCTGTGGCCAAACCCTTTCAGCCCTAAACACTGGTGAATGGGATGAGTTGAGGATCCCCAGCAGGTGGCAGGGAGAGGGACCCAGAGCCCCCTTCTCAGCTGTGCTGTTCCCAATCTTCTCCCCATCAAGCACCCCAAGGAGTTCAGCTTGCCAATCCCCTAATTGTTAGCATCAGGGAACTCTCCAAAGTGTCTCTAGCCTCCATGCCTCTGCTGTTCTTTCTGCCATTCCTCACCTCTTTGTCTGGGCCAGCTGCATTCATTCACTCCCTCACTCATTCAGCAAGTGTCTATTGGCTGCTTACTACATGCCAGGCACAGCTACAATCTGGGGATACAGAAGCTTAGAGATAAATAGGGCAGACAGAGGTTAAACACAAAAACACACAATAATACAAATAAAGACAGTACAAATAAAGACAGGTTCTAGAAAGAAAAAGAGACACTGAGAGCGTAGGACCTAAGCATGCCTAGGGATGGCTTCTTTGAGGAGGTAACTGACTTTTCAGTTGATGTTGGGAAGAGAAAGAGGACTCAGCTCAGGGAAGAGTGAGAGGAATTGTGCTCCCAGCTGCAGACACAGCCTGTGCAAAAGCCCTGAGGTGAAAACTAGCTCAGGAAGTATGAGGAAGTTCTGATGGGTATGGCTGGCACATAGAGGGTAAGGGGTGAGGGGGTGAGGAAGGAGGAGTCAGGTCATGTGGGGAGGCAGAAGAGACAGACACTGGTGCAGAGTCCACAGGGGCAGCAGGGGAGAGGAAGGGGTCCAAGAGAAGAAGCCAATGACAGAAACTGGGAAATGAATGGGATAAAACCAAGAGAGTGACCCATCCCAGAAGCCAGGTCGAAAAAAATGTTTCAGGAAGGAGGGAGGGTGGAGCCTGGTGTGGTAAGGCTATAATCCTAAGACTTGAGGAGGCTGAGGCAGGAAGATTGCTTGAATTCAAGAGTTGGAGACTAGCCTCAGTAAGAACAAAAACACCTGTCACTACAAAAAAGTAGAAAAATTATCCAGGTATGGTGGTGCATGCCTATAGTCCCAGCTGCTCGGGAGGCTGAGATAGGAGGATCGCTTGAGCCCAGGAATTCAAGGTTGCTGTGAGCTGTGATAACACCATTGACTGTCTCCAAAAAAAAAAAGAGGAGTGTCAGGGTATTTCGGACTGAATGAATATGCCCTCTCCTACCTCCAGTTCATATATTGAAGCCCTGACACCATCCCCACCCCCATTTGGCTGTATTTGGAGTTGGGGCCCTAAGGAAATAATAAGAGTTAAATGAGGTCATAAGGGTGGGGCCCTGATCTAATAGGATTAGTGTCTTTTTAAAAAGAGATACCAGAGATGGTCTCTCTTTCTCTCTCTCCCTCTTTTTGTCTCTTCTCCCTCTCTCCCCATCTCCCACCATATGCATGCACAGAAAAAGGCCATGTGAGGACACAGTGAAAAGGCAACCATCTGCAAGCCAGAAAGAGAGCCCTCCCCAGAAACCAAATCAGCCAAATATTGATCTTGGACTTCTAGCCCCCTGAACTGTGAGAAAATAATTTCTGCTTCTGGAATCTCTGTTGTTTAAAACACCCAGTCTATGACATTCTATTATGCCAACCTGAGCCAACTATTATAATACAGAGGGAACCATGGGTTTCCAAAGTGGAGAAGTCACCTCCACCAGGGAGCCTCTCTAGACCCCAGTGTGGAGTCAGGCTTTCCATATGCTTTGACATTGTCCTCCACCAAAGCACTTGCCAAAGAATGTTACAAGGTTCGACTTGTTCTTGGACCCCAAAGCCCAGTCCAGAACCTGAAAGTACTTATTGAGTGAATGAAGGTAGAACCAGGGCCCAGACTAGGGACATCAGGCTCTACTGAGGCTGCCCCGGTCCAGGTGGCCCTTTCAGCTCTGGGTCTCTGGGGCCAGCTGGATGGGAGATCATGGCTGGACAAGCCAGACTCCTCTCTGGCTGGGTGCCACTCCATGCCTGCCTGCCCCTTCCTAAGGTCCCTCTGTCCCTTTGCCTATTGCCCTGGAGCCCCTCCCCTCACTGCCTGACCAGCTTCCAGGGGATCAGCAGCTGACTCCCGTGTCAGGCCAAGACAAGGGACTGATTGTGTGCAGGGCCCTTTGAATAGAGTGGAGGCAGCCTGTTTCCAGCCTTGACCTTTCCCAAGGCTGCTGCTAGCAAACCTGGAGGGCAGCAAGTCGGGGGACTATGGGTTCCTAAGATATCCCTGGACAGGGTTGGCTACCCCTACTACCAGGGTCTGTGCCCTCCACAGGACAGCATCCAGGCATCTGGGTGGCCCCATACCCATCCCTATGCCCAGCTTCATGTGGACAGCCCTAAGACAGGAATGCCTGTTCCACACCCCAGGCTGTCTGTCCCCAGCCTCCCCAAGGAGCCCATCACATTGAATGCAGTCTGGTATCATTTGTCTCCCGTTCCAGGCTGGGAGATCTTCCAGGACAGGGGCTGCTCTGCCCTCTATTCTCCTCCCTCTCCCCTCCCTTTTTTTTTTCCTTCCTCCATTCACTAAGGACCAAGTATTTGCTAGGATTGAACACCTCATTCCTATGCCCCAACCTTGGCATAGAGCCTGGCACAGAGGGGTCACTCAGCGTGCATAACTGGATACCCAACTGCCTGAAGATGCCAGGTCCATGGGCCAGGCCTTGCCAAGCTTCCCTGAGGGCTGCAGTTCTAAATGTGGCAGTGGGCCCCTCTCCCTGGAAAGAGCTGAGCTCCCATAGGAGAAGAAAATTTGGCCTTGGTTCTGTGCCAGGCAACCAGGCCTGGCTGGGGTAGGGGAGTCTAGAGGGACCAGAGCTTAGTTTTCAGTGGAACTGTGGTCCCAGGATGCCTTGAGCCCCTAAAGGCTCACTCAAGCTAGACTGAGGCTACCCCTCAACAGCTACCCTCTTTCCAAGGCCAACAGGGCCTTCCCCTTCTGAGCCCTAAAACCTGCATCCCCCCACCCCTACCCAGCCTCAGTCCTTCAGCCATACTCTCCACCCCACCAGCCCCCCTCTTCCCAGCCAGAATGTGCTGGGCATCCTAGCCAGGGGTGCAGCAGCCTGGCCAGGCTGAGCAGTTCAGGGAGCCGAGTTATCTGCCTCCCTGGACCCCCAAGCCTGCAGAAATTGCATGGAGGTGTCCTTCTGAGTCTTACAAATCACTGCCCCAGACCCTCTGCATGGGCTCCATCCCAAACAACTTTTCCCAACAATGCACCCAGGGCTTCTAGTCCGAGGCAGGCTGTGGCAGGGGCAGCTCTCCGATGACAGCCTCTGGGGCCCTATTAAATGGGGAGAGCTTTTAGCTGGAGCCCTGGCCTTTAATTACAAGGTAGTTCCAGTTGCCTCTATATTTATCTGCAGGATTTCGCTAATTGAATTCCCCACAGCACAGGGCAGGCCCAGCCAAGGAAGGCAGTCAAGCAGGGGGCTGCAAACTTCCTTCCTTTCCTTCTTGGCCAAGAGCAAAACAGAAGCAGCTGAGAAACTGTCTGCCTCTCCTCCACCCTGCCAATGCCCAGAGTCCCAGGGGCTGACCTCTCAGGGAACCCCTCAGCCCTATATCCCATAACCCAGGGTGCCCGTGCCCACCCACGGGGCCCAGACTGGACAGTGCCCAGGTGCCTGACTGCCTCCCCTTCAACTCGGTTCCTGAAGCAGGAAAAGTCTGCGCAAGCAGTGAGGCTGAAACCCCTGACTCCACACTTTGCCAGCACTGTCTTACCGTAAGAGTCGTCTTGGTCCAGGAGGGAGTCGGGTTCCATGGCGTGTGGGCCCCCAGCCCCTGGCCCCACCTGATTTATGAACCGAGGCTGTCTCCATGAGCGTCTGGGTTTCTCCTTTTGTATTCCATCTGGCGGCTTTTCCAACTAGATGACTGGGTATTCCTGCAAACAGGCCCCTTTCCAGCCCTCGCCTTCATACAGTACATTTAAAGTAGCAGTAACCTCTTTTTCCTCCCCCCGCAGGCTGGCTGGAAACATTAGAAGGGGCCGAGGCAGCGAGATGTCTAAAATAGGAAGACGCCGGGACGGTTGGCCTGGCTGCCCGCGATGCTGGCTGCAGGGATCTGGCCCAGCTGTGCAGATGGAAAAGCTAAGAGGTGAGGCTGAGCCGGGCTTAGCATCTAGAAGCCGGCTCTGGGGCCCAGGGGGTCTGCGGGCAGGGAGGAGGGCCAGCCTACCATAGAAGGGGGTGGGGGTCTGCTCCGTTCACCCCCCAGGGGCTTCTCCCAGGGCCTGCCGGAACAGCCCACTCAAATCTGTTCCACAGACATTTCCTGCAGTGTGGGGGATGCAGAAATTGACTCATCCATCCATTCAGTTAGTCACTAAATATTTTTTGAGCATCTAGTCCGCACTAGACACCAGGTGCTGAGATTGCTGCAGGGAGCAAGGGAGCAAGGCACAGCGTCTGGCCTCCTGGAGCTCACAGGTAAACAGGTCACTGCAGTGCAGCGTGTGGGCCCAGTGCTGTGGTGCCTCACCTGCCTGGGAGACGTGGTCAGAGAAGGCTTCCTGGAGGAGTGGGCAGCTAAACTGGGATCTAAATGATGAGTGGGAGTTAGCCAGGTAAGGGAGGGAGCCGCCTGTGCAACAGCCTAAAGCTGAGAGGCTGCATGGGGCATTCCCTGCCTCCAAGTGAGTTCCAGGTGCTTGGAGCAGGGTGGATCAGGAAGGCTAGTAAGAGCTGGGGCACAGAAGGAGGTGGGTCAGGCAGGGCCTGTGGGGATGGTCCATGGAGGTGACATGATCTGAATTGTCCTTCAGAAAGGCCTCCATGGCTACCATATAAAAGAGGGTATATCAGAGATCAGAATGGACTTGGGAGGCCATCAGGTCACCAGGGGTGAGGGAGACATGGCCTCACAGCAGCAGCAGTGGCTGGGCTCCTGCCGTAACCCCAGCAGTGAGCACTGCTGGTGTGAGTGGGCACTGTTCTGAGTGTTTGTCCACATTGTCTCATGTAATCCTCGCCATGATCCCTTCTTGGAGAAACTCTGGTTGTCCTATTTTATAAATGAGGACAATGCAGGGAGGTGAAGTGCTTTGTCCAAGGTCACCGGTTGTGAAGGACCTCTGGGCCAGGTCTGGACTCCAGAGAGGGCACCACTTTGGTGCTGGGTAGCAGTGGGGGAAGGACAAAGATGCAGTAATTCATCTGCACCTATCTCTCCTATAAGCCTGCCTAGAACACAGGACAGTGCTGTGAGCTTCCGAGAGGGAGAGCTTCATATGAGCCCAATCAGGGAAGGCTGCCTGGGTGAGGAAGCATCTGGGCTGGGCAGAGAAAGAAGAGCAGGATTTGATGGTCCCAGCAGGGGAAAGTGAGTATGTACATCCAGACTAAGCCAATGGCACAAGAAAAGGCATGGAGGCAGGAAGGTGACACATACGGAGCATGACAAGTGACTAGGAGGACACTGGGGTTGATGAGCAGGTTGGAGTTAGACCAAGAGGGACCTGGAGTGCCAGCCTGGGAGTGTGGGTGTTTTCCAGGGGTGTCACGCAGCCCCAGAAGGCATCTGTTCCAGAGAATGACCTCCTTTCCAACGGATGCCAGGTGTTCCTGTAAGCAGCCCCTCCCCAGGCATCTTCATGCTCTGCACTTAAGCAGGAGAAACCTTTCTGTCCCCACAGCATGGCTGCAACTGGAAGCAGGGCCTCCACGACCTGCTTTTTGGACACATGGCTCTGGTGCTGGGGCAGAGGAGGGAGATGGGAGACAGAGAGACAAGACAGGGCAGGGTCCAGCTCAGGGGGTGTGGGGGAGGGGCGGGGGAAATAACCGAGTCTCTTCCTCCTAGCTACTGGCTGGCTACTGCCCAGCTGCTCCCAGAGCAGCTCATGGCTGCTGGTGTGGTTGGCCTGGCCACCAGGAGGCTCCTGCTGTCATCCTTCACCCCTCCTCCCCTCCTTGGATGACAGGATCCCAGCTCCCAACCCCCAGCTGTCCTAATTACAGGGAGGCCAGCCCTGCCCTGGCTCCTGCCTCTCCTAATCAGTGGGTGAGCTGAGCAGACTGGGGGCCATCTCAGGAGGGGCAATCAGGCCCTTGGACCACCAGGTGAGTTCAGGTCTCTCTATTCCCAGCTCTCCAGTCCCCCAGGGGTTCTGGGGACCCATTTGCCCATATGTGCATGAGCTCTCTTTCTAGATAGATTGTGATGGTTAAGAGGATGGAGCAGAATTGGACTTGGATTTACCTCAAGCTCTGCTGCCATGACCCTGGCTGAGTGACTCAACCCTGGCAAGTCTCCTTGGTAGAGTGGACTACTCACAGCCTTACCTCATAGGCTTGTTGTGCAGATTAAATGGGGCAATGCGCATCAGAGCCTGGGGGCTGGGCTGGGCTGGGTGTGTTGCAAGCACTATGTTTAGGCTAGTGTTCATCCTTATACAAACTTTTATCCTCTCCACAGCCTTGTAAAGCAAGTGTGGGAGAATGCGGGCCCATTTTATAGATGAGAAAGCTGAGGTTACAAAAGAAAAGACTTGGCTTGGGAGCCCACATTGAGGTTCAGGATTCACTTGGCTGTGACTCCAAACCTGCCAAGAGAGCAGGGGTTGATGTTGGTGGAGGCGAGATCTGGGCCCCAATTCTAGCCGTGACTCCAGGCAGTGGCACCCCCAGTCAAGGTGCAGAGTTGGATAAACCTATCTGTCTCCTCCCTCTTTTTATGAATTGGACGTGTCTAAGTGCAACCAAAGCCCCTACCCTTCCGGGATTCATTGCTTTGACCAATGGCGCCAGGCTCTATTTCCTTCCCTGAGTCATCCCTCAGTGTAGACACTTATGTCCTCCTACTTAGTGGCTGCACAATGTCCCACCTTTGGTTGTACCATACCTGGTTTGAGCCAGTCCCCTACTAATGGACACAGTGGCC